>JAOXYD010252795.1:0-16289 GCA_028565735.1 Pinacopodium congolense
GAACTTGTACAAAAATACTGTAATGAAATGAACATAGAAGTTTATCGTTAGGTATTTGGTTAACTAGGATCGTGTTAATTTTTTGTTGTAGTGAGCAATAACTCGAGTTGCTCACTATTTAAGAATTCTTATTTGAGCAGTTCATACCTTCAATACATAGTGATTTCATCTAATATTTAAATTCTTCCATGTCTCCAAACATTTAAATTGAATAATTGATAATTTTTTTAAATTATAAATTAATTAAATTATAAAGAATAAATATAAAGTGCTACAATGAATATCCAAAACTTACAACCAATTTAGCTTAGTTGTTTTTATTGCTAACTACGAATAAAACTCTAAATATCAATTGAATAAATTTTATTTTAACTAATTTTAGTTTAGTTATGAAATGATCTTTATTTGATAATCTTTAGGTTTAGATACTAAAGTCTACATCTTCTCTCAAATTAATTTAACTCCTCATTCATAGCAAGAATTCAAGTCTTATCACTAAGAGCTTCTTTTATATTCTTAAGCTTAATTTAAGAAATAAAAATAAAGTGTGATAGAGTTGAATTATATGATATTTTCTTATGTATTTCATTGTGAATTCAATCCTATTTTATGTGTTTAAATACTTATTTTGTGTTCTATTTGAGTTTGGATACAGATTTTATCATAGAACACAAATATATGTTGAAAAGAAGTAAATTATAAGTGAATTGAAGGGAATTGGAGCAAAACATAACTAGGAAAAATGCATAATCCAAGGAATCAAAGTTGGTCAAATTTGGTCAATGATGGTCAATGGTCAAACCTAAACAAATCTGGTCAAATTTGGTCAATAGTCAACCAGTCAATTGGTTAACTGTCAAGGGCCAAGACCCTTCCATGAGAGAGCTACTATGGGTGAGACAAAACAAGCTTTAACCTTCCAAGCTTCAAAAGCAAAAGTCCAACATCTAAGGCTCCAAGAGAAGAAGACAAAACAAAGGTCAAAGAGAGTAGTCAAACTTGGTCAAAGTCTCTAGGAGAAAAAGCTTCCAAAGTCTCTAGAACTTGTTATGAATACCCAAAAAATATATATTAAAGCTTCAACCACCGTATATCAATTTTAAGACCCCATAAAGCAAGACTGCCATATATGCCACGTATGCGAAAAATAAAAACAAAGTGAGTGTTTTGGACCTAGAAACCTACCTATTTAAGCGAGAATAACTTTTATTTTTTGCATAGCCATCCTTCTCCATTTAGTTTCTTAGCTTTTCCTTAGGTTTAGTTTTATTTTTAAGGTCTTTCTCTATAATTTTTATTGATCTTTTCAATTTTTGCATCTTACTTTCTTGTCTTAGTCTTAAATACTGGTAGTTTCTGATTTATTTTTACTACTTTTATTATTTTTATTGCTTTATTTCTTTAATTGGCTTATTTTATTTGGATATTATTGTTACACCTTATTATTTTTATTAATGGAAGCATAGATTTATTTTTTAGTTTCATTTTTTATTTTTCCAGAATTTATTTGTTAATTAAATTTGGATTTTTTTATTATTGATGTTCTTGATTTTTTTTTTGTTGCTTTATTGTTGGATTTATGCATGTTGTTAGGTTGTTATGAGTTTAATTTGATCAGGCTTTGTTAATTTAGGTGTGTTTCATTATTAATTAACTTTAACTTAATTTAGATTAAGTGATGAATTATGATTTTTGTTATGGGTTTTGTTTATTTAGTTATTCTTTTACTTAATTTCGTAATGTTTAGTTAGTGTCTTTTTAGGTTGGAAGGTGTATGAAGGGTTTAGGTTGATTAATTGTGAGAATGTGAATTGGTTGAACTTAATTTGGTGTTTTTAAGCTTAGGTTGGTTTGGGATTTGGTTAAATTCCACGGATTAGGTGTTATCATTAGGATTGATCACTCGTTAGGTAATTTCCTAATCCTATAGCTAGGATTGAGTTAGTGATACATAATAGTCCTAGTGATTTTCGAAAGTAGCAATAGGTCAGTTGAATTTGTTAGGATGTTTAATCAACTAATCTAAGGTCACAAACCTTTAGGTTACACTATCCAAGCTTGCAAGTTATGGCCTAAGTTAGTCGTTCTTTAGCACCTAAGGTGTCTTTACTATTAAATCTAGAGAGCTTGTTCTAGGTTATAGATAGAGATAGTGGTATTTCTAGAGCTTATTAGATTTACATAAACTAGAAGAACTGAGGATTTAAGAGCTTGTACGAGCCTATAGGCTAGCATCATAGCTAGAGCACCATTTATCCAGATTCAAAGATTCGAGGATCAATAGTCTTTCCTAAATCCCAATGATACCTTCAACCCATTTCTTTGTCATTGTTCTTAGTTTTATCTTATATGTTTTGTGTTTAGTTTAGTTTCCTTAATTTCCCTAATTCTAGGGGTTTTTATTTTCTTTTCTTTGTAACATTAGAGATGGCAATTCATCCTAGCTATTTAGGTCTAGTTAGGTATTTTATTATTTGGTAGCTTACAACGAGTTCTACCAAAGTGTGAAATATTTCTAAGAAGATATCTAGTGACCGTGTGATGATGAGCAACACTTATGATTTCATCCAAAGGGTGAGCCTTTTTATACTTCTAATCTTTTAGAATATTTTATACTCCTTGTCTCCCTCATTCAGTTTAATAATGTTTCTACTCGATTCTTGTAAGGTGACTTAGTGGCCATCCTTCTTCTCTTTAATGGTTAATTTATCTAAATCTATAAACAAGCATGTATTACCATCTTCAAGGTGTTCTTGAAGTCAAGAGGCTTAGTTTCATGACAGGCGATTCATATAAGTTTTATTCCATATTTTGAGATGCTTTTACCCTTATTAATATATGAATATACCCTCTTAATGACTTATGCTAGTTAAAATTTAAGTGCATGTTAATTTTTGGGGTTAAAGTGTAGAAAAGAATGAAAGAGCCATAATTGTTACAAAAGTACAAAACATAAATGACCCCAATAAATGAAACCATTTATGCCCTATTGAAGGTTCCGTTTTACCTTGAGAAAGTGGAGAAAAGTGTAGAAAAGATTGAATATTAACTGACTTATTTAATAGAAACAATTTACTCTAGTTCGAATGCCATTTTTTTTAAAACCTAATATTAGAAGATAATTTTATACCAAGAATGACTAAAATCCCTAAGAAACATGTTAGGTTCCTGGTAACCCAAGGAGCCATCCAAAACTATAAAAGAAAAAGTTACCTTATGCAAAAGGAAAAGAAAAGTGTAGAGAATAAAGAAAGCCATATGATGGTTAGGTTTTCATTCTTATTTAGGCTTTTATTCTTGTTCTTAGTTAGGATTTTATTTTCCTTTAGTTTAAGGTTTTTGTTTCTTCTATTTTCTTTCCATCAAGTTAGTGAATAAGGGCTGCTAAGAATATTCAAAATGAATTGGAGAGGAAGGATTGCAATTGGGAAAACAATTTCAGGTGTATCCTCTTTAACTCTTCTATTTTATGTTGGCTTTTTATTTTATTTCATTAATGAATATGAATTTCATGTATATATATATATATATGAATGATGTTTATTGAAGAAGATGATGCATGCTTAACTTTCTTTAGCTAAGGCTAAAGTTGTAAATAGCTTAACGCTGTTGTATTTATCTTATTTTCTTTAAAAGATTTTTGCTTAATTGAGTGCTCAATCATCTATCTTAGATTGTTCAAAATTATAGATTATTAGATAATTAGGGATCCGAGAGATATGCCATAGTAACTGAAAAATCAATTAAATAATGCAACTAAGTCCATGCATCACCAAACTTTAATTCCTTGTAAGGGATACAAATACGAAAGGAGTTTTTAGGTTATACATCTTATTCTCCATTCTTGTTATTTATTTTTTAAATGACTAAACAATGAATTAGAATTGATAGAGATAAGGCTATGATCTAACTACAACTCTATCTCAATTTTATGAAGATACCCTAAATTAGTTTAACAGAGTATTTCCCTAGATTTAGTTAATCCTCTAAAGTCTAAAACCTTAGTTAGATCCTAAGATTACTAGAACCTCCGATTTAGGAGTAATCAATGAAAGGCCATTAATTTTTTTGTTCATTTAAAAATTAAAAAAAAACTATTTGGATAGAAGAGATAGACTTTATACAATAATACATTTACAGAATATCAGAATGCCTTAGGAACTTGTATAGAATACTGTAATGAAATGAACATAGAAGTTTATCGCTAGGTATTTGACTAAATAGTATCGTGTTAATTTTTTGTTATAGTGAGTAATAATTCAAGTTGCTCATTATTCAAGAATTCTTATTTGGGCAGTTCATACATTCCACACATAGTCATTTGATCTAAGATTTAAATTCTTTCATGTCTCCAAACTTTTGAATTGAATAATTGATACTTTAAAAAAAATATACTTCAATTAAATTATAAAGAATAAATACAAAGTGCTACAATGAATATCCAAAACTTACAGCCAATATAGTTTAGTTATTTTTACTGCAAACTACGAATAAAACTATAAATATCAATTGAATAAATTTACTTTAGCTAAATTTAGTTTAGTTATTTGATGATCTTTAGGTTTAGGTACTAAAGTCTACATCTTCTCTCAAATTGATTGCAATTCTCATTTTAAGAATCCAATTCTTATCACTAAGAGCTTCTTCTATATTTTTAAGCATAATTTAAGAAATAAAAAATAATGTGTGAAATATTTCTAAGAATATATCTAGTGACTGCACCATGGTGAGCAACACTTATGATTTCATCTAATGGGTGAGCCTTTTGTACTTCTAATCTTCTAAAAGATTTTTATACTCCTTGTCTCCCACATTCGGTTTAAGAATGTGTCTACTTGATTCTTGTAATGTGACTTAATGGTCATCCTTTTCCTCTTTAATGTTTAATTTCTCTAAATCAATAAACAATCATGTATTACCATTTTCAAGGTTTTCTTGATATCAAGAGGCTTAGTTTCATGACATGTGATTTATATAGGTTTTATTCCATATTTTGAGATGCTTTTACCCTTATTAATATATGAATATGCCCTTTTAATGACTTGTGCTAGTTAAAATTTAAGTACAGGTTGATTTTTGGGGTTAAAGTGTAGAAAATAATGAAAGAGCCATAATTTTTACAAAAATATAAAACATAAATGACCCCATATAAGTGACACCATTGAAAAAGTGGAGAAAAGTGTAGAAAAGACTGAATATTAACTGCCTTATTTAATAGAAACAATTTACTCTATTCTAAATGCCATTTTACATTTGAAAACCTAATATTAGAAGATAATTTTATACCAAAAATGACTAAAATGCCTAAGAAACATGTTAGGTTCCTTGTAACCCCACGAGCCATCCAAAATTATAAAAGAAAGAGTTACCTTATTCAAAAGGAAAAGAAAAGTGTAGAAGAGGAAGAAAGCCATGTGATGGTTAGGTTTTTATTCTTGATTAGGCCTTTATTCTTGTTTTTAGTTAGGATTTTGTTTTCCTTTAGTTTTAGGATTTTGTTTTTTTCATTTTCTTTCCATCAAGTTAGTGAGTAAGGGCCGTTAAGAACATTCAAAATGAATCGCAGAGGAAGGATTGCGATTGGGATATCAATTTCAAGTGTATCCTCTTTAACTCCTTTATTTTATTTTGGCTCTTTATTTTATTTCATCAATGACTATGAATTTCATGTATATATATTTTTTGTTTATTGAAGAAGATGATGCATGCTTAACTTTCCTTAGCTAAGGCTAAGGTTGTAAATAGCTTAACTACTGCTCTATTTATCTTATTTTCTTTTAAAGATTTTTGCTTAGTTATGTGCTAAATTATCTTTCTTAGATTGGTCATAAAGATAGATTATTAAATAATTAGGTAATTGAGAGATATGCCCTAGTAACTAAAAAATCAATTAGTTAACGCAACTGAGTCTATACATGTCCAAACTCTGATTCCTTGTAAGGGTTACAAATATGAAAAGAGTTCTTGGGTTACACATCTTATTCTCTATGCTTGTTATCTATGTTTTAAGTTAGTAAACAATGAAATGTAATTAATAGAGTTAAGGCTCTAATCTAACTACAACTCTATCTCATTTTTATGAAGATACCCTATATCAGTTTAACATAGTATTTCCCTAGATTTAGTTAATCCACTAATGTTTAAAACCTTAATTAGATCCTAAGAACCTTTAATTTAGGAGGAATCAATAAAAGGCCATTAATTAAGGTGTGATGATTTAATTCACAAGTGAGGTCTTTAATTTTTTCATTTAGTTCCAAAAAAAAACTATTTACATAAAAGAGATAGATTTTTGTTACTTCATATAATATTACGTATATAGAATATTAGAATGCCTTAGGAACTTGTACAGATATACTGTACAAAATGAGGCTTAAAAAATTAACGTTATATCTAGGAATAAGGCTTAATAAAAATGTATAGACTTTCATTTATAGCTTGAATGTCTAGATGAGGGAGCTATTTAAATAGATTGAAATATATAAGCAAGTAAACCTATATAGCACTACATAATTGAAGCAAAGGAGCTGAAAAGAAAGACGAGATAGGAGAAGGAAGAAACTATTAATGATGAAGTGATTGACGAATAAATGCAAGTTCTTTTATTGATTGATTTTGTTAATACTATGGTTTTTAAATGCCTGTATGAAATTTAGTATCAAGAGAAAAAGGAAGTATGGAGAATAATATAATGTTAGGTATGATAGCTACTATGTTATTAATAAGTTGTCTTAGTTATGAAGAAGTCAGTTAGAGATATAGTTCTAAGATGAGAGTCCTAATTCTCTAATGATAGGGTCCATCTAGAAAACTTTTAAAAAGCATTTATTATGAAGCAACCCAGCTGCTGAGGTTTGCAATAGTGTGGGAGTTAATTTTCTATTTTTTTTATTTAGTTTGAATTTTTATTATTTTTACAAATTCACAATTTTTTAATGGATTAATTTTCCTATCTTTTGGTTAGAATATATACTTGTTAAAAGAAATAAAAATAATTTTCATAAAATTATTAATAAGGGTGTGTTATATAGGTTTTTAAAATATTAATTAATATGTTTTTACCCCTATCTAACTATTATTTTGCTCTATTTATGTGTATTTGTAGTTAAATTATAGATTTACACTTAATTAAGATGTTTGGTGTAAAAAAGACAATATTTAAATGATTTTATACAAGAAAAATGGTAGTATGTTAAGGCACTGTTGATATCATTGTGAAGTATTGTTAAAGTCCCATATGAAGGTAGAGAACCATCATTGTTAGAGAATGGTGTTGTTGATTTTAGGGTAAATTGTCATTGTAATATAAGTCAAAGTCAAAAGATAAACAACTCTTTAGAATGGTGCCATTGTGGAATATGCAAACTGCCATTATATATCTAATTTCAGAAAATATATTATCGTTACCTTAGAAGGGTGTCATTGTCCTTGACTTCAAGAGTTGTTATACTCCCTAAAAGTGTGAGTTAAGAGATGTTTTAAAGGCAAATCAAATAATTTATTCTCTGTTTAACCTAAAACTAGATTAGCCATATATAATGTGTACAGAAAGAAAGTTCACCAACTTTAGTTAAGTCTTTAAAGTTTTTAGAGGTCTTATATAATGTTTAGTTTTTTCTTTCTATATAGGTTTCTCTCAACTCTTGTACTAGAGATATAAAGTAGCAAATTCAAGTTTTTAAAAGTAAATTAAAGATGATTTGGGGTTAAGATACAATTAGGATACCTACAATCCAAATGTTTCTCATCCTCTTTTATTACTTTTATACCTCAACTCTTTACTTTCATCAACAATTTGCTGCTTTTTTATTATATCTATATGTTTGATGAAAACCATGTGTGGCTAAATTGATTAATATATAAGGCAAGGTAAATAAATAGATTAACTTCGATATAATTATCTCTATTATGTGAAGAACTTTGTTTATTTGACAAATTCATTATCTATTATAGACTGGCCATCTGAAATAGATTCTTAGCTAATTGGGGATCCAATAAATCTACCTTAGTTATTGAAAAAATCAATAAACAACACAATTCAATCAATGAAATATCGAACTTTGATTAATTGTGAAGGTCTTAAATCTAAAAGAGGATTTTACGTTTAAACTTCATAATTTTTATGTCTATTAGTCTAATTTCATTGAACAACCAAACAATGAAATAGACGTAATAAAGAAAAGCACTAAATTTATCATAACTTTGTCTTAAGTTTAAGAAGATACCCTAGATTCAATCACATAAAATTTCCACAAACTTACTTAATCCATTAAAACCTAAAGCCTTAACCAAAAGTAAGATTGTTGAATCTTAATTTCTACTAGTGGAGCTATTGCATTAGTTGGTTAAATTATTTAATTTAATAGTTTATATTAATTTTATAATTTTAATTTGGGTTTTCTAGATAATCATGCACTAAGTGACCTAGTAGTTTTAATAGATCTCTGTGGGAATAATCTTTGGACTTTTTGAATCCATTGCATTACTTGTTAACAAGGTATACTCACTTTATATTAGTCTAAATTAGAATTTGATTAGAGTTGGAGTAGAGACAAACTAAAAATGAGTTTTAAATGTCATTATTGGGGACCTTTCTTAGTAATAATATGAATTGATTGGTGTCGATTAGCTTAGAGTTTCTTTGTTTTTTTTGTTTTTTTTTTTGCATTTTTATTATTTTCTACATTATATATTTTATTTTCTTTGATTATTTTTCCTTTTTTATTTATTATATTCTTGTAAGCACGTTAGTGGATAGAAGCCTAAGGTGTTGTTTTTTATCTCGAAGTATAAAAGGTTATGTATAGGATAAGAAAAGAAACCTAAGTAAATGTAATTAGTAAGATAGAAGTATAATCTATTTATGAGGAAAATATTAAGCTAGAAATTGAAACACCAAATATAGATCATTAAGAGAATGTAGCAATACCAAACCTAGAAGAGTGAAGAAAGCCACCTTACACTGGGGAACAATAATAGACCTTTAATTAATATTGTTAGACTAAAGGTTAATGCAAATAATTTTAAGATCCCCTATGAGATTATCTCTATGCTTAAATCCTCATAATTTGGCAATTCAACTTTAAAAGACCCTAACACTCATCTAAATACATTCTTGGATATATGTGACATGCTTAGGCATAATGAAGTTTCAAAGGATGTGGTAAAGCTAAGGTTATTCCCTTTATCTCTTTAGGATAAGGTTAGTATTGAACTAACAGAGGTTCCAATCTTAGTTTTGATAATAATAAAGCATGATTTTCACTAATGATTTAAGTTTATGTAAAGCTTAAATGATAAGTGAATTTTGAATTAATTTAAAATGAAAAGCTTGACATTGAAGGCACAATTGAGCAAAATGAAAGAGCAAGCATTATCGAAGCTTCAAGACCATTACTTAGATGATTTAAAATAGTTTATAAGTTTTTCTTGAGACTTTAACAATCTATAGGCTCAATTTCATTGCATACAATTTAAAGTAGCATAAATTTTTACTAAATGAGTGACATTTTGAGTTTGAGTCAATTGAATCTTTTTGAAAATTCAATCAACTTTAAAAAGTATTTTAAAACTTGTGTGAAATATTTTTTAAACAAAAGAAACAACTTTGATATTTTTATAAATTGTTTAATAATGGTTTGAAATAAGAACTTTTCAAAATATGTTAGATTTTCATAAATCAAGAAATTTTATTTTTTTTAATCTTAATTTTTATTTATTGATATTTAAAGTTACTTTAGGAATGTTTTATAAGTTGGTCGAATTGAATTAGAAATGAAAGAAATGGATTGAAGTTAGTTTTGGACGAATTTTACGTTTTGATATAACCTAGAATCAATCTATAGACCATTCTGTGTTTTAAAATTCGGGTTGAACAATAAGAAAGATTGGTTGATTAGTGATTTATCGACTAAAACAAGGCACTGGTTGACCACTTCGTAGGTTTCAGGCATAATGGCTAGTTTACCTTTTAGGAAACAATGGTTTTTTTTCACTCCCAAATGGCTAGTAAACATATCTAGTAGCCGTTTGAACTTAAGAACACTATAAATAACAGGTCTATTGCTTTTTATGAATCTTTATGCAACTTTAATATTGTATTAAGCATAAAATATGATTAAGCTTTAGTTTTCTGGTGTTCTTAAGTTTACTTTGAGTAATTTTATGTTTACACGTTTAAATCTTCTTTTTTCTTAGGTTTAGTCCAATAAGTTTTAGTTTAATAAGCTTGCCAGAGGTTTTTCATTCATATTTTTAATCTTGGAAAGTATAAGAACCCTTTGTTTATTGAGTTTTAAGTGAAACACCATTAAGGTGTAATTATTTTTGTTCAAATGGGAATTTTCAATTTTTAGGATGGAATTGATTCTATATTCTCCTCTTTATCTTGAAGAAGATTGGTTAAAGGTTCCTCTTTACATTCCAAAAAGAAGATTAGAATTATTAGGGTTCCCCTTCACCCACTTAAACCTTCATTTTAAGATTTAGTCAAACATACAAATTCATTGTTAGAGAGTGGATGTAAGCAATTAAGGTTATTGTAAAACTACTATAAAAGTCCTTGTGTATTGTTCTTACCATATCTCTTTAATTTCCATTTATTATGTTATTGTTTTATACTTATATTGTAATCATTTTGCATAAGCATTTGTATATTATCTAGGTTGAATCTTGGTGTAGGGAGTATATATAACTAGAATTAGTTTAAGAGGTTGAGGTTATTAGTTTACAAAAATTTTAAAACAATCAATTCAACCTCTTTATGGGCACCTTTAAGACATATAACTAGAGCATGGTTTTTCTACAACCTAACTTTATTACAACTTTGGGATAATTAATAAGTTGATTCTAGCAACAACTTTTTCCTTGTGAATAAAATTACTAAAATGAAGATGGAGATCACCTCGTTCATCAAATATGAAGATGAGAGCCTATATAAAGTTTGGGAGAGATTTGGCAGGACGTTAGATAAGTACCTAAGTCAAGGGTTTAATATCTAGAAAAAAGTAGATATCTTCTATATGGGAGTGACCCCTTCTACCTGAAGTATTATAAATGTAACTACGAGTGATAATTTAATGCATAAGATTCTTGATCAAGCACACAAGCTTATAAATGAAATGGCAACTAATAGCTTACAATATCATTTAAAGGGACACCATAGGAGGCCTTTTGGATCTTATTCAACAAAGGATTTAGTAACTTTAGTAGCTTAAATGGAGGATTTAAACAAGAAACTAGATAGTTTAGGAAGTGGTGATGGAGGAAGTTCAATTAGCAGTTAGCTAGTGTTTGATAACTTTGGAGGTAACTCCCATAAATTTATTAATTGTCAAATTGGTGGTCCCTTTACTCAAGAGTTAGAATAAGTGCAATATATCAAGAATTACAATAGGTAGTAAGGGAACCCCTTTTCTAACACTTACAATCCAAGATGGAGGAACCATCCTAATTTTTTATGGAGAAATAACCAAAACTACCAATAACCACTATCAAAGTTTGAAAGAAGTCCTCCACCAAGATTTAGGACAAATACACCTTTGCAATAAGAGAAGCCTAGCATTAAAGAGATGGTCGTATAGCATATTCAATCGAATGAAGGAAGAATGCAAAACCATAAGGCTTTCATTAGAAACTTAGAGACTCAAGTAAGTTGAATTTTATAGGTTTTTCAGGAGAGACTACCTTGTAAACTACTTAGTACCTTAAAAACCAATCATTGGAAACATATAACAGTTATTACCATGAGAAGTGAAACGGAAGAGAAAGGTGTTGAGGAGGAGAATAATAAGCTAGTAGGGGTACAAGTGTAAGCAAAGAAAATGAAGTGGATTCAAAAGGAAAAGAAGTTTCACCTAATAAGGAGGAGTAACCTAGGCTTTTTACAGCCCTTAATATGTAACCGACAAAGGCCTAAGATCTTATATCCTCAAAGATTAAAGAGTGATCAATTAGATAAGCAACTCGGGAATTTCTTACATAAAATTCTTAAAAAATATATTTTCAAGCAAAAGGAATCTTGAGGATTATAAAGCTGTGAAACTTAGTGAATATAACTTTGTTATTATATTAAGGAATTTACTATCGAAATTTAAAGATCCAGTGAGTTTTAACATCCTTTGAACAATTAGTGACTTGTTAATAAACACGGCTTTAATGGATCTTAGAAGTAGTATTAACCTAATGCCCATGTCTATTTTTAAAAAGCTAAGATTGGAGAAGCCGAAGCCTACTTTTGTTTCATTGTAATTAGTTTATCACTCAATTACATATCCAAGGAAAATCATAAATGATGTATTTGTAAAGGTTAAAAAAATTCATTTTCCTACTAGATTTCCTTATTTTGGATAAGGAGGAAAATAGGGACATGCCAATTATCTTAAGAAGACCATTCATGATAATTACAGGAATCATAGTGGATTATGAAAAGGAAAACTTATATTGAGCCCCAAGATGAGGAAGTAATCTTCAAAATTTTAAAATAATGAATTCTTCCTCCACAGTTAGGTCTTGCAAGTTTATTGGCATAAAAACTATTGAGCCTAAGAGAGATAATGATCCTTGTGATACCAAAGTCCCTAAGGAATTGAGTTTTGGTGAGGAGATGATGGCACTAATGCAACTACAGTTTCTTGTTTTAATTAATAAACATGGATTTCTGATTGACTTGCATAAAATAGTGCCTATAAGAACTACTGATTTGAGTCTACCATGAATTCTTAATAGGGTCATCTAGCTAAAGATGTAAAATAATGTTTGTTTAGAAGTAAACCTAACGGAAATTTTGGTTTTACTTTCAAATAGAATTTAGTTAGCTATTCTAGTTTTATCATTTTTAGTTTAGCATTTTTAAGCAAACTTAGTTGTATAATTATATAATTTCTAGTGATGCTTGAATTTAGTACATTTAAGGAAGTTGACAGTATAAAGAAAATCATAGGTCATTGCACTAATAACACCTTTCATTGGTGCCATTATGTGCCATTCAATCGATTATTGTAACTTACATTAACAACATTAACAACACTATTGAACAACGTCATTGTAGCCCATTTAGACCACTACTAAAATATAACTATTACAAATAAACTACATTGTTTCCACCTAGAACCCTAAACCTTTACTAATTTTCCTCTTCTCCTGCCCATCATTAGCCATACCTTTTATTCTCTACTTTTTTTTTTTCACTTTTCTTCCCTTAATCTTACTAGAAAATCCCTCCTTTCTTAATTCCTTTGTTTTCTTCCCACTTTGGAGGATTTTTCACCACTAAAATTAACTTACTTCACCTCTTCGTTGACGTTACCCTTTCCTCATGATTTTTTTCTTTATAATTGGTTAGATTCCTTTCATCTTTTGGGTAAAACTCTTACTCTATGGGAACCTCTATGCCCAGATCTACATTTTAGTATAAATTCTAATATATTTTATTGTTGATTGTGGCAGAATATTTTGGAAATTATGGAATATTCCAACATTGATGGATGATTTTGACGACTACATGGTATATTCTAATGACCTAAGAAGTGTAATCAAGTGATCCACTTAGCCCATATTCTTGAGTACTTTCATTCTAATGGCATCGTAGTCCTTCACTCTTTCCACTTCGACCAAATGCCTAACGTATGATGCCTCAAGATTTATGTTAGTTGATAACAATGGGTCGTTTAAGGCCTACAACAAGAATGAGATTATAGTGACGCACACATTAGCACTCATGGTAGATATAGAGTTTGATATTTTTTAAGGCCATTAGAGTATTAGGATGAGAGTTGGTCTCATACCTAGATGAGCCTCAATTACCTCACCTTAGTCAAAGAGTTCTATCTTAACATAGAATATAATATTGAGGAGAACATAATTGAGATCAAATCCTTCATCTGAGGTATACATATCATGGTTACCCATATTTATCTTTCTACTTTTCTAGGTGTAATCGATAAGGGTATGGTCTACAAACATCATAAGGATTTTTTTAAGAGGACATGGTCACATCAGACCCTAACATTTCCATCCATATCAACTTAGATGCTTTGGGGTTGTGCTAGATCATAAACCTTATATCGTTCCTCCCCTATTAGCTGATACTCATGAGAGGATCATAATCACCAAGCTAAGCATAAATGTTTTATCAATTGCAAACGGCCTAAATAAAGTAATATTTCAAAATACTTACATTCTATATAAGATGCTTCATGACTTAAGTATCATGTCAGGCATACCACTAGCAAGATTTATCATTCTACACATGAGAAACATGGTTTGGATCTAGTGTTTAAACAAGAATTTTTACTACTTTTACTTACTAACCATTATTTTTTAGGACCTAGGAGTTAGCCTTAAGGTAAAGGTCCCAATTCATCCTCCTAATGCGTCCATCATTTCTTACTTGAAGATGAAGCTATAGCAATGTGGTCAAATTCATAGAAAGTGATGCAATCTACATATGGATCCATTAAGAGGCCATGAGAGGTTGGATGATTCTACAATGCCTCATCCTACCTTTAATGAAGATTTCAATGATGATTCTACAGAGGAACCCATTGAGTTGGCACCTCTAGTTACACATCCTTTGTCCAGTACTGGTCCGTCCACCTTTAGATTATTTGAGATCTTTAGGGGCACAACTCCAAATTGATAAGATATGGTAACATCTAAGATATAGAGATTTAAAACCCAATAGTTGAGGATGATTTTTATTGTATTTGTTCATACGTATCATGTTATCTTTTGTTCTATTATTAATGATATTTGTACTTTATTATCTTTTATCTCTTATCTCTTTGTTTTTCTTTTATTTCCTAGTTAACTTTGTAACTCACAATTCAAAATGAAAAATAATAGCTTAATAACTTTATTAAAGTTTATCTTGTTCCATTCACTCCCTTTTTATATTTATTTCACTATATGCATATTAAGGATAATGTTTGTCTTAAGTGGAGGAAGGAATTAAGACCAAGAATTCCCATTACACTTAAATTATTATAAATATGATGATTATTTGATATTTCATTTTTTTATTTTACTTAATAGTCACTTAAATGTTAATTAATGTGCTTCAATTTGATTATTATAGCTAGTACAATTGGTATTAATTGATTTGTGATTGAGTATGATTTTTCTTAACTATGGTTATAAACTATGTATATAAAGTTAAAACTTTATAGTGATAATTAGAATTTTAATGATTTTTCATATTGATTTATGTGAAAATTTAAATATGGTTTTCATTTAAATATTTTTGGTTAAAATTTCATTTTTCAGTTATTTAAAATTGATTAAATTTAATTAAATTCGATAATAATTATGAATGTGTATGAAAAACCCTTAATAGATCATAAAATGAACTTGCTAGGAAACGATGAAGCTTAAAATGCACTTGTTTAAGTTAATTGTAAAAAAAATAACGAGATTAAGGCATGATGGAGTGTAAAATTCACATACCATTAAATGACCTTAAGATAATATAGACTTATTCATATGAGTCTTTTAAGATTTGATATTAACCATAAGGCTGGCTTTATTACATGTTTTGATCATAGTTATAAAATCATGATGAAGAACAAGTTAAGATATACTATCTATATTAGTTGCATTAATTTGAATTGAAGAGCTTGGTTGATATTTGAATTCCATAAGGAAATTTTGAATTAGTATTTAGATATGATGTATGAGGACAAACAAAAGTACAAGTGTAGGAGAATTCATAATGGCGTGTTACATAGATTTCTAAGATATGAATTAATATGTTTCCACACCTACCTTGCTATGAATTTGTTTTATTTATATTTATTTTTAGTTAAATTGCATGTTTATGCTTAATTAATGTGTTTGGTATGAGAAAGACAATATTTGGATGATATTTTAAAGGACCAATGGTGGTCTATAATGGAATTATTAATCTCACTATGAAGCATAATTGAAATCTTAAATGAACACAAAGAAATTGCTTCATTAAAGAAAGGCATTAAATAATCTCAAGGTGAAGCATCATTATAATGCAAATCAAAGATAGAAGAAAAATGGTTGTCTAGAACAGTGCTGTTATGGATTATGCAAAATGCCATTGTATATCAAAATGTAAATAGTGTATCAACGTTACCTTAGAATAGCAATGCTATTCCCTAACTTGAAGGGTTGTTAAACTCCCTGGAAACGTTACTTAAAAGATGTTTTAAAGACAAATTAGAGAATTCGCTTCTTTAATAAACTTAACCATAGAGTAGCCATATATAAGGTATAGAGAGAGAGAGAGAGAGAGAGAGAGAGAGAGTTCAACAAGTTTATTT
>JAOXYD010252829.1:0-16287 GCA_028565735.1 Pinacopodium congolense
TTAGGTACAAAAATATAAGGAATAAGAAAATTAATTTTACCATTATCCCTTATGTGAGGCCTAAATACATCAAATCGAGGTTGTACATTCCTATAAACAATATGGCCATTCTTTCTTAAATTCACTTCCCTCCTAGATTTTGTTCTAGTTTCAAACATAAATCTATGATGATTTCTTCTAGGTCAAAATCTAAAAGTTTATTCGACATTTTCATATAATGGTCCACGAAATTACTAGTCATGTGAGTTCTTGCCTTTTACAAAAATATTTTTGGTATTGGTAAAATCTCTCCCTTAAGTGAATCCTAAACTAGGCCTATCATTAGATGCCTTTCGGTGAGTCTAAGCTTACATTATAATTTTTCATTTCATATAGTGAATTTAGGTTCCGTTTTTTTATTTTTGTTTTTGGTTTTGATTTTTTATTTCTATTTTTTTAACACAAAAACTGAAAAAAAATAGCTAGAAATAAAAAAACACTAATACAACACAAAAAATAAAAAACAACATAGAAACTAAAAAAATACACAAAAACCAATACAAACATCACATCCAAAAACAAAAACAAAAATCTGAATCAAATGACCCTTTAGTGAAACATTATTAAGGATATTGATCTCCTTCTTCAAAACCTCATTGTCTTGTAATGATTTATTGTTATAATCTTTATGGAAAACTTCCCACACTATTAACATCTAATATGTCGTGCATTTCCTTTTTCAATCTCACATTATCTAGCATACATGCTACAAATATTTAGAAAATAATTTCTTCCTTTTCATAATCATTACTTATAAGCATTTAACAAGCTCTTTATATAAAAATTCAATAATAGTATCATCATTATCATCATATGAAAAAGAAATACACGAATACCTCATCCACACAAACCATGAAACACATGTGGCCAACCTCTTATTCATAATGATCACTGTTAGAATCACTTAAGTAACCCCAAGTTATAACCTTTAGTGATTCCTTCCTTTTGTTATTCGTCTTCTCCTTATTACTACTCCCTTCATGTGTTCCATTATCCTTGAGCAGTGGAAAATAGGGCTTTATGTATCTCAACTTCCAACATTCAAAGCTAATGATATTAGAATATTTTGTTTTGGATTTAAGTTTTCCTTCTTTGAGGTCTTTCCTTTTTATAAACCCTTATTCTTTAAGAATCTCTTGATTCTTCTAGTGATGAGGGTTGTATCTTCATCTTCACTTTCAATAAATGAGTTTTCCTCTTCACTTAAAGCTTCTATTAAGCCCTTAAATGCCAAAAATTTCATTTTGGACATTATCTCCTCCTTTTTTTTCTTTGAGCATCATCTTATACACGAGGAGGGAACCAATGAGCTCCTCCAAAGGTAGGTTGTTCAAGTCTTTGACCTCTTGAATCACTGTTACTTTCTCCTCCGAAATCTTTAGTAGATACCTAAGAATTTTCCTTACCAATTCAAAATTAGTATAAGATTTACCTAAACCTTTGATTGCATTAATGATGTTGATGAACCTACTATACTTGCTTGAAATTCTTTACTCACGTTGCATATGAAAAAACTTTTATTGATATGTAAGCATAGACATTTTGCTTTCTTTAACTTAGTTAATTCCTTCGTGTATGACTTCTAAAATGTGCTCAATTTCATGTATCATTCCACACAAAAATGCCCTATCGAACTCTTTCCTTCCTAATGCACAAAATAAAGTATGCATAGCATTATTATTTAAACATATTAATATATTTAAATCATTATCCAACTCTTATTTTAATTTTGGAACCTTTTGATCTCCTACTACCTTTGTGGGACTATATGGCTAATTGTAAACTATCTCTTCTAAATTTATATTCATGGCCATTTAGAGAATTTTCACTCTTGTTTCTAATATTAAGTCATTCTCATCCAAAAAGGTTCTCTACTAATATTTTCCCCTTATCAAAAGATAAAGCAATCAAATTTGTCATTTTGACATTTTTTTTCTAATTTCATTAGAAATTGAAAATAAAAAAGTGAGAGTAGCTCTGGTACCAATTATTAGTCGTAATGGCATCTAATGGGGTGGATTAGGTACTCTAAAAAAATTATAAACTTAAAACCTAAACTAATTTTTATGAAAGATGCAATCCCTAACCATAATTCAACCAAAAGTAATGAATATGTTTATGCCAAATGATCATAATATAAATATGAATGAAATGCACAAGTAAATAACATAAGGAATTAGAGAAGACAACTTACGCAATCGAATTATTTATAGTGGTTCAGTAATAATCCTTCTTACTTGCATCGACATTCCAATTACTTGAAAATTTCACTGTGAAAAATATTGTTAGGATTAAGAGGGACCAGTTCTATTTTGTGAAGGTGAGGAAAAACCTTTTGCAAATGTTCCAATCCCAATGATCTTTAAACCCCCATTGTAAAAAGACTTACACCTCAAAGGTTACTTAAATATTCAATAAATAGGGTTCAAAAGCTTATCAAGAGACAAAATATTCTTTAAAAATCTCTTGAAAGTTTTAGAATGCAACATACATCAATTTTTCTTAGATTGAAAACCAAAAAAGTATTTTTTTTTTCTCAAGAACACAAAAGCTATTTATGAATGCTCAACAACCACAAAAGAATGGCTTTAATCACTTTAAACTCATACAATTTCATAAATATTTTTTAAAACCCTTAGTATAAGTATTTGTAGGCTTCTTAAGGTTAAAAACATGTTAGACACAATTTTTATTTGTTACTCTCTTCCATAATGTCGTTAAAATCAAAGAGAAACTAATCGTTACTCATTGTCAACACCCACCACTAACTCTCATTGCTTGACTAGTCTACATTTCTAGAAAATATTGTTCGATCAATCTTCAACACATTAGTCAAATAGTCTAGGAAATAAATGAAATAATTATAAAATATGTATCCAAATTGATCAATTACAAGGTCTAGCTTCCTTGAATTTGTTTCTTCTTAAGTTGGCCTTCTTGTGCATGCATTTTTATTCTCACTTGTCATGAGATGACCCTTCAATATACCTATCTTTTAAAACCGTCATCCTAAAATAAATATTTAGTAAAAAAAACATGTTTTTTTATTATCAAATCATAGATTAATATCTTACTTAATTTAATACTTGGCTTACTTAATTGAAATTTTATCGCTTTTACAAAGTGTGTGATATAGAACCTTCGAAAATGAAACTTTTAAAATGAATGGGATTTTTGAAAAAAAAAAGGAAGGGTATTCTACTTCATTGCTTTAGTGTTGATGATGAAACCAAATATTATGTGTAGAGAACTCCAATGTGTGGCACATAGTGCTACACAATTCCATTAAACTTCATCTATAGTTATATGGAATGAGAAAAATATCTAAATTCAAAGGATATCAAAGATGGGGAAGAATTTGATATTTCTTTTTAGTTTGTAGACTTCAAATCTCCATGCCAACTAAGCTGGGATGTGGTTGATGCACATGAACTAAAAATTGTGATGTTGTACTTGTGATACTTTTGTTATTTATATAGCTTGCCATCATTTATTTTTTTGCAGTTATGGAAAAATTTAAGGGTGGTATTCTAATTAAATGAATATTTCTATTTTTGTTTTATAAACTTCATTTCATCAATTTTGGCTTCTTCATAATTATAATATCCATGAATTTTTTAACTTTGTACTATATTTCCAAAAATATTTGTTTTATTGACAAAAATAGGATATTATAATAATGCATTAGTAAATACATGTAATGTCTAGACAATTAACTAATTATTAAATAAATTATTATTTATTATTTATTAAAATCAAATCGATGCAATTGAAGTAATAAAAGAAATGCACATCCCTCAAAGGAGTTACAAGGAGACCAAAAAAGCAAACAAAAAGAAACATCACAACATTATTACTTCTTCATGTATTCTTCATAATTTTCATAAAGTTTCACTAGTTTCCACTTATTAACTTGATTGAATGGACCCAAGATAGAAGTTAGTATGTTTGAAAATTAATTTATTTTTTTATTAAATTCAATTCTGAATACTTTTATAAGTCATGCCAACAAGTTTTTTACAGAATTATTTTTATCTCTTTTTTGTTAGAGAAAATTGTAGATACTTTCGTAAGACATGCCTACAACTAATGGAAGAATGTCATCTATCTCTTTTTTATTAAAATTTTTTAAATACTTTTGTAAGGCATGCCAATACTTTATGAAGGTAAGTCTCCTATCTCTTTTTATTAGAGACAATTATGGACACTTCAATATTGTGTGCCTACACCTCGTAGAAGGATTTTTTTTTTCTTTTTTGTTAGGTAAAATTCTAGGAAATTTCATAAGTCATGCCCATGCCTTATGGAAGGAAATCTTTTGTCTTCTTTGTTTAGAGGTAGTTACAAACACTTTAACAAGGTGTACCTAAACCTTATAAAAGTTTCTACCTTTTTCATTAGAGGCAATTCTAAACACTTTAATAAGGCATACCCAAGCTTTATGAAAAAATTTTAATGTCTCTTTTTTGTTTAAGGAAATTTTTGAAAATTTTATAAGGTTAGTCTTATGAAAGAAAGTTTTAGTCTTTTTTTTTTTATAGTTGATTCTAGGTACTTTCATAAGGCATACTAATGTTCTATGGAAGAAAGTGGTCTATCTCTTTCTTGATAGAGGCAATTCTATATACTTTCATATGGAATAACCATACCTTTTAAAAGAAAAATTTCTATCTATTTTTTATTCAGGTAATTTTGGAAATTTACATAAGGCGTAGGCATGGCTAATGGAGAAAGTATTTTGTCCCTATTTTTTACAATTAATTTTGGACATTTCTATAAGGTGAGCCAAATCAATCATATTTTATAATAAAATGTAAATTGAAATTTATATTAAAGTGAATATATATATTGCATTGGATACCATAGATATTAGATTTTTACAAAGACTAACCCCACAATATATATATATAATATTTACAAGAAATGAAAAAATTGTAAAGGGTGTCCACCGCTACTTTTGCTTGGAAATAGAAAAAATTGATCTTATATAGAGTTATGTTTGCTTGACATGACTCTTTTGTGAAGGCATTTTTGGTTCTCTATTGAATGCTTCCACAGTAATTAAAAATTGTTATGATTTTTCAGCACTAAACATTAATTTAAATTAAGATGAATATCCCTAGTGCATGGTTTAAATAAAAATAACTTTAGTACATGAATATAGTATTATCTCATATCTCTATGCTAATAGTCACCAAAATCGCTTAATCATCATACCAATGGAAAACTTATGGTAGATAACTTACCATTGATAATCTTAAATGACCATTTTGTTAAACCAAGTGTATAAACCAAAACCTAAATAAAATCATATTTAAATAAAAAATTAAGATTAAAATTACCTAACACTGATATATTCTTGATATTATGAGTAGGATAGATCCCTAGTAACGACACTAAACATTAATTTGTCAATTTCTTAATCTTAATCTTAAGACCTAGAGGCAAGTGCACTTTATCAATAAGTAATATAGACAGTAAGTCTAAGTATCGTCTCCACATAGATCTAGTTATAATTACTAGGTTAATTAGTGCTTAATTATAAAAATAACTTTAAATAATTAGATTATAAGAACTTAAAGAAATAGATAAAATAGATAAACATGTATAATCTAAACACTATCTAATGAATTAAGAATTCTACTTATGCTAAGTGTAACTAAGAATTTAGAGTTTAATGATTAGGATTTAAATGTTAGATAGATCTAGGAAAATCTTCACTAAAATAAGATACTACCAATGATTATGGAATTATCTTTTTATTTTAAACTCAACCTATTTACTTGGTTCATAAACAACTTAGAATAAAAGACAATAAGTTCAAGAAACTTAAACCTAGAGTCTTTAGATCTAAGAGCACTCTGAAATGACTTTAGATCTTGTTCCAATTCTAAATTCAATTATGTTACCTAATTAACTATATAATAATTAAAAGACAGTGGTCTTGGATCCATTAAATATCTAACTATCTAGTTTAGGTAACTAATCTAAGCAATATGAATTAAGCATTTAATTAAAAACAATCTTCCAACCATTCATTTATAACCCTTTTACTTTCCTAAAACTGGCTAAACCAACAAAAATGTAGTGTTAACAACGAAACCAAAGATAGAAAAATAAAACTTGTGCTAATTGATTAAAATGTAGTGTCAATGAAAAAAATAGAAACATTAGAGTAAAAATAGAACCAAAATAGTTCTATATCATCTTTAAATCCTACACTTCCATTTACCTTGAACGTTGTTACGAATCTTAAATCACCAATTAATGATAGAAAGAATAAAAGAGACAAAAACCTAACTTTTATTTACACTAGACACATTAATTTCTCTTTAAGGAAGACTCTCTCCTTTTTTTTTCCTCTTTAAACTTCCTTGTATAGTTTTTTTGTGTGGACAATAGGGTTTTGAAACTCTAAAATAAATCCAATGGTAGACTAGTCCTTTTTACCATCCAAGACGCTCTTCTAACTTAAATTTCATAGGAGTTAAATGACACTTGAACCTAGGGAACATGACACCAATATACTGACCTGCTTACCTCTATATTAAAGCGATCATTAAATGGTGGTTCATAGAAAACCTAGTAGCACCTATAATAGCAACATTTACCTTTTAACTTTTCATGCAATATAAATGCATTCCACAATGAGAATAACAATGTTGTTGAATATGAACATTTTTCTTTAGACAAAATTCACCAAAATTCATCTTATTTAGGCACTTAGACCCAAAAATTTATTATGACCTAAAACTTAATAAAAAATACTAATAAATAGAGTGAAATTATCATAAATAGTGGGTAAAAACATCTCAAAGCACAATATAAAAACGATATAAGTTGTCCCTTTTAATAAAGATAAAGATATAAATAGATAACTTATTCTTATGAATGAAATAGATTGTTGATAATAAAAAAGACAAGAAAAAGTCAAGAAATTATGGAACATAAACATGAAATTCAAAGTTGAAATCGTTGCCTTTTAAATGTAAATTAATCTATGGTAGAATCACTTAATCTTACACACTATATGTCTAAAAACAACTTGACAGGAAAACCTAACTAAAATTGAACATTCCCCACTTATGGTAGCCTTTTATGTTTAAAAACTCTAAAAATAGGTAGTTTTATCATTTAATCCTCAAATATCACCTTAGGTTATGTAATTTTGGAAGTAAAATGGCATTTGAGACCTACTAAAATTGTTTAGTCATTATGAACCATTATTCTTCAGTCCTTTTTCTATAATCAAATAATGATTTTTAAGGAACTAAATGGCGCCATTTATTCCTACCGTTTATCTTCTAAATTTACTTAAAATTTTCCCAAACCACCAAAATAACTCATAAATAAGGAAAATTCACATTCAAAAATGGGTAAAATCATTTATAATCACAACCTAAAACCTATATAATTTACCTACATCAATTCCCCCAAACTTGCATAATTTCTTGTCCTTAAACAATTTCTTTAGATAACCACTCAAAAACACTTCAAACAATGGTTAAAAGGTAGGCATTAAAATACAAATTAATGCAATTAACACTAGTCAATATTTCCTAACTTATTCTTGATTACGCCTAAGTGCACATAGTCACATACAAGATAAATTAAAATTTAGCACATAATATTGAACTTCGAAGTGACTCTATAAGACCCCCATACAAACTCGTTCAAGAGAAACATAGCAAACACATTTTATACTCTATGTTTCCCTTCAAAACACATCATTTTATTCTTTAGTATTATTTTTTAAAGATATTGATAATTTTAGCTATTATTTGACTTGAAGGTCAGCATTTTATGATGAAGCATCTCTCAGTTGTTATGCAGCTAAAACTAGTGTGAGTAAATTTTTTTAATTTATTTTTTGTTTTAAATTTTTCTAAAAGAGTTAACTTAAGCATCCTATTAAAAATTGGCAAAATAATCATCTAAGGCCTCCTTATAAACCCAACATTGCAAGCAAATGTCAATTAAATCATACGAGTAATTCATAAATCATAATTAATCAAGAGTTATTCAGTAATGGCTATGCCAACCACTCTAATTATATAAAGTAACCAAATTAACCATAACTAGCCATCAAAATTCTTTTAAGGTAAGATATTTGAATCTATCTGTTGATCCAAGGAGGTTCCAATCATGTGTTTTGATTGTTACAAAACATTATTATTACTAATGGATGAGTTTTAATGTGGAATTAAGATAGGAAAACAAAAGATGTTCAAGTTTGCATTTATTAGAGCTCTAGATTAGTGCTTCAAGTGAAAAATTTAAAGAGCAAGCTTGAATATCAAGAAAGACTGAAAATCAAGAAAGAAGATCAAGTTTGGATAGGATTAGGAAAGTGTCTTAGAATGTAAGTTTCCTAAACTTGATCTTTATCAATGCTTGAATAGGCTCTCATATTTTCATGATATTTTTTACATAAACATTTAGATATAGGCTTTAAATAGTATTTTTAGTGATTAATTGATTTTTATTATGAAATTAAGATATTAGGTATTGTATTAGAGAGGCATATAGGCATTAAGGTGTTTATTCAGGAGGTAATGTTAATGTATGCCTCTTAATGAGTTGAAGTGAATTGAAATATTGCATAAAGTTTCATAACATAGTCATTGAATCATTTTGGTTATTCATAAAGTCTCAAATTATATTTTAAAACTTTTTTGAATTCTTGATTAATGTTAGGAAAATTTTTGGATAGTTAAGAATTGTTTTGTTCATTTGTTTTCAATTTTAGAGTTGAAATACATTTGTTCTAAGCTCATTTTGCTAACATACCTCAAATTTGTCCAAATTTGAGTTGTCATCATTTAATATGATTATTTAGTACTCAAATCTATTTTTATTACTTCAAAATCATCATACACATTTTACTTAAGGTATTAAGAGTACACTAGAGTTTCACTTGAATTTTATAAGCACTAAAAACATTGATTGAAGCTCTAAGAACTAAGATTACTTAAAGTTATCTCTAACAGCTACTTATTTCCTCTTTGGGATTAAATGTCTATCTTTGAGTTCCAAATGATTAGGGCTACTGTTAAAACATCTAAAAACCCTTACTAACCCAACAGACAATATCTATAAATATTTTGATCATTTTTATAAGCCCTAGAAACAAGATTGAAAGATAAAATTCGTGCAAACCTTAAGGCTGCTTCCCTCTTCACTGCTTGCCTCCTTTTTCACTGTTTTTGTTTCAATGTCCTTTCTCTTCACTTTAACTTATTTCTGGGAGTGAAAAATTATTGTTATTTATTAGTTTAAGTATTTAAGAGTTTGTTTTATCAAAGTTTTGCATTTTGGGAGGATTATTTCAATTGTTCTAAGATTAATTTTATAGATACATCAAAAACGTCTTTGATTTTTTTATTTAGACTATTCTTGATTTAATCACATTTTTTTCTATTTAAATCAATTTTTAGGTGTGCAAAATTGTTATTTTCAATTTTTCTACATATTCAAGAGTTGTGTTGAGTTTTTTGTTTTTGCATTTATATGGTTGGATTTCATTAAGTTTAAGCTTATACATTCATATATGCCAAAACTGCCTCTATTTTTATTGTTCTTATTTCAATCTAGTTTTGCTTCATTCCAATCGATTTTTGGGTGGTTAAATCTGCCACTTTTTATTTTATTGACGTCTCACAAGTGTGTTATTTTTCAATTTTTAAGCTAGTATATAGTTGCTTTAAGCTTAATCATTCAAGTTGCTTCAAAGCTATCTAGGTTTGATAATTCTTAATTTGTTCTTGATTTAATCCATCATTTTAATGCTATAAATTTATTTTTATTGTTGATATTTATTTTTAACTAATAGATTAATGTTCTTGATTTTTTTTGTTGATTGCATTCCATTTTATTGGTTAAAATTGATAGATTTTAGGCTGGAATATTAAGAATGCATATTTTGGTAACTTATGGGCGTCTTGTTTAATTTGATTTTTTAATGCTATAATTTTGTTGTTTCAATTTAATTGCATATGATCTATTTAGGTGTAGGAAGGCTGGTCATAATTTTAGTTTTCCTCTAGAAGTTGCAAAATAGTCTATATAGGTTGAGCTTCATTGAAACATCATTTAAGGTTTGTTTTGGTCATTAATATTGGGAGATTTGTTTGTGCTTGTTTTAATTGAGTTTATGCCTACTCTTTGCCATAAAATTAGATTTGATAGGTTGCTATTGGCCTGTAGATAATAAGATTTGAGTTGTTGTGATTATTAAGTGTGAATTGGATTATTTTATGCTATGTATGAGCATTAAAGATTTCATAAGAAATAAGCATTGCATTAGCTGCATTTAAGCCCTTATCTTGCTTCAATTTTGACCAAGTTTTTATAAGATATATAAGCTTGAGTTAAGGCTTAGATACCCTAAATTTAGGGTTTGTTTCATGGGAACAAAAATTATGTATTTTGGTTTGTTGTAAGGGTTACTCTTCAACCAATTAAGTAAGATTGTGTTGGGTTCCTCTTGACCCTTATAATTCGAGATTGTTGTAAAAGTTTCTTTTAACCCTTATGAACAAAATTATTAGGTTACTGTTCACCCTTGAAATAAGATTGTATAGGGTTACTCTTTCACCTAATTAAAGTAAGATTAGCTTTTAGTGAAATTTCTTGGTGAGGGATGTAATCTATCTTTTGGGGTAGGCGAACCTCTATAAATCCTGATGTGCATCTCTTTCCCTACCCTCTTTATATTTATGTAGATCTATTTGTTTAGATTTGATTAAATTTGATTAACTTTGGCATAAGCATAACATATCATTATAGGTTGAATTTTAGGCTTTGTGATTTATATAGTTAAAATTGGCCTCATTTTTATAGGTAGTTTAATTTAGTAAGAATTTTTTTAAGATCCGATTCACCCCTCTTAGTACCATTAGGCTTATATTAACTTTAAGGCTTTCAATCTTGGCGTTCACCACCTCCAAGACTCTAAATTGGTAGACTTTAATCACTTTGAATATTCCACACCATTGAGATTTCAACTTCATAGGAAAAAAAATCACAATAAGGAGTTATAAACCAATACCTTATAACCCACTTAGAACTTATAATGTAAAATATGCCTATCATGCCATTTTTAACTATTTTTTATAGATATTTCCAATACAATATGCTTGGAATCTAAACTCATCTAACTCATTGAACTATAAAAGTCTATTTTAACCTAAACTTTTCAAATCAAAATTCAAAACTTTCATTACCTAATAAGCCCTATTCTCTAATTCCACAGGTAAATAACATGTTTCCCTAATAACTACCTTAAAGGGAGTCATAAATATGTGTGTCTTAAAAGTGGTTCTATATATCTAAAGTGCATAATCTATCTTTAATAATCAATCTTGCCTAGAGGAACAAATGATCTTTTTTTAAAAATTTTAATCTCTCGATTAATTACTTCAACTTGATCACTAGTTTAAGGATAATAATAGTGTATCAAATTGCTTATTATAAAAATGCGAGCCTTGTCAATTATTATAGCCCTAGGCTTTGCAAATTAAATGAAGTTGTTTTTCTTTAAAACTTGATTACAACTTTAACATCATTTATATGCAATACAACAACTTCAACCCATTTATAAACATAATTTAAAGCTATGCTTATTTAAATATGATTTAGGAAAGGATCTCATGTAGTCAATTCCCAAAAAATTAAAAATTTCACACACAAGTATGTTAGTTAAAGGAGTGTCATGTCTCTTAGAGATGTTTTTATTGAAGTAAAGGGGGATCCACATAGGCTTTGATGATGAACAAACAACTTTTCTATTAATGATTTTATTGTTTTTTTTATGTATTGGAAAGATAAGAATGACAAATGAAGTCAAAAGATATAATTTGGAGCCACTAGAGTTAAAGTGGTTATTCATGAAGAATAAGTGTTAAAAGATAAGGCTCAAAGATCAAGATATTTTTTAAAATTGGTTATACTTTGTCATCATTATTATAAGTCTTAATTTTATTTTTCTAGAGTGTATAAGGTATAAAATGATCCATATACATGCATATCTAGAGATTTCACATATAAGTTGCATAATATAAAGGAAATGTGGAGGGACTTTTTTTAATAATCCTTTTAATACATCTAAATATTTTGGAAATAAAAAATAGATCACTTGAAACTGGGCCTCAATTGATAAAAATATTGGTTGATGACTTATTAAGGGAAATAATTTTAAAAAATGTATGTAATAAGATTTGTTAAAAAAAATGTTGGGATATGTTTTAGGGTATTTTTTGATGCATTTAAATGTGTGAAAAGTGATAAAAAAAACTAATTTCAGAAAGACCAGTCTTCTAGAGGTAAGGCTAATAATCAACTAGTGGATGATTTTTGTAAAGACCAATCAACCAGTAAATAAACAAATTTGGGCTACAATGACTAGTTTCAACAAGAAAATTAGAGTTAATTTATTCTAGTGGCTATGACTAACTAAGTGAAAGATCTTTACCTATAGATTGGTGCTTTAGGAGTTGTGTAATGCATCAAGTACCATTAAGTGAAAATAAAAATGAATTATAGTGTTTTAAGAGCACTTAGTTTAGTGTCTTAAGTGCTTTATGATTTTATAAAGAGTTTTTGTGTATTCATTTTCAAGTTATGGATAGAACTTTCTAATCACTTTGGTTGATTAAGTGAGATATCTTTTAAATATAGTTTAGGACTATATGCTTGTTGAATTGGAATTCTAAGGGTTGATCTCCACTTATGAAGAAGATAGCCATAAAAGGGTTAGTCTTCCCCCACGAAGAAGATTACTATAGTGAAAATTTTAACAAATTGTTGGATAATCAACATAGGTACGAGTTATGCACTGAACCACTTTAAATCGACTTGTATTTTTCTTCCTTATCTCTATACTTTATAACCTTTAATTTATTTTAAGTTATATTGATTTAACATATTATAACAAATTTTAAATTTTATATAAGGTAAAATTTGCAATTAGGAAAATACCTAGAAAAGTTTTAAAGTCACCTAATTCACCTTCTTCTTAAGTGCCATATAAGGGCTAATAACTGATATTAGAGTTAGGAAAAACATATAACTATTTCTAGTAAAATAGTGGGTTAAGGTTAGTCATGGAATATTTGGACCCTTAGCATCATCTTCTAGCCAAGAAATGACCATCTATATTAAAAGACTAGGTTGAAATTCTGTATGGCGTATTAATTCACCATAACTTACTAACTACCCATCATTTGATCATGAAATTTTATAGACATATCCACAAGACATATATGAAAAATGTTTATGTTTCATACGTTCCCTAATTCGAACTCTAAGGTCCTCATTGAAAAGGAAACATCTAGGGTACCTGAATCAGTATCCTAACATGAGCAGATTCAGTAAAACAACTATTATTGTCATTATACTTATCCTTTTGACCTGATTCTTTCACCAACATCCAACTAAGACCAATGCTACAACATTGCTTCCTTATGTTCCTTCAAATTCGCATTCTATTAGGACAGAAAATAGGTCGATAAGTTAGATTAGATTTCAGCCCTAAATCAAATTTTGTCTCCAACAACGTCTAAATTACAAACCCCTCCCTACAACATCTTATAATTCATCAATCCAGCCTTTTTCATTTCCTAAAACATTTATCATCACACCGATCCCTCAATTTTCATCCCTGTAATCATTCCAATTCACAAATTCATAATTCAAGACATAAATAACTTCACATTTGGATGATAATCACATTAAAATCACTTATACTCGAAAATGATTAATTGAATATAACTAACACATTTACCATTATTCCAAATCACAATTTACGAATCTATATGAAATGTAATTCACAATTATACATGTGAAATGACTCTCTAAATAGTGGATACCTATATATATATAGGAATCAGGTCACTATAACTCGCCCCCTCTTTTAAGAAATTTCGTCATCGAAATTCTTACCTGATTAAGCAAACAGGTAGGGGTATTTATTCCTCATGTTCTTCTTGGTCTCCCATGTGGCATCATCTCTCGAGTGGTTTCTCCAAAGGACTTTAACCATGGAAATCTCTCGGTTCCTCAATTGTTTGATTTGATGTCCTATAATTTCAACTGGTTCTTCAATATAACTCAAGTTACTGGAGATTTCAATCTCTAGTGCTGATAGCACATGCATGGGATCTGATCGGTATCTACGGAGCATGCTCATATGGAATACAATATGGATATGAGCCATCTGAGTTGGTAGTGCTAGTTGGTATGCCAATGGCTCGATCCTCTCCGTGATCTCATATAGACCATTGTACTTCAGGCTCAACTTACCTTTTTTATCGAACCTTAGCACTCCTCGCCAAGGTGATACTCTAAAGAACACTTTATCACCCACTTGATATTCTATATCCCTTCTATGTTGATCCGCATGACTTTTTTGTCGGTCTTGTGGTGCCTTAATCCTGCTTCGAATCAATTTCACCTTATCCGCTATGTCCTGGATCAACTCTGGACCCTTAATCATCCTCAACCCCTCTTCATCCCAATATAGGGATGATCTACACTTCCTACCTTACAACACCTCATATGGTGCCATACCAATGCTACTGTGATAGTTATTATTGTAAGAAAATTCGATGAGTGACACATATTGATCCCAAGCTCCCTGAAACTCCAACACGCATGCTCTGAGCATATCCTCTATGGTCTGGATAGTCCTCTTACTCTGTCCATCCGTTTGAGGATGAAATGTCGTACTGAACTTGAGCTTAGGACTTATGGCTCTTTGTAAGCTACCCTAGAATATAGAGGTGAACCTGGGATCCCTATCAGACATAATAGACACTGGGAAACCATGAAGTCTAACTACTTCACTTACATATTTTAGGGTCAACTAATTGAGTGTAATACTTTCTCTCACAGGTAGGAAATGGGCTGACTTTATCAGTCTATCCATAATGAACTAAATAGAATCATGCTGGCTTGGGATCCTCGATAAGCCCATGATAAAGTCCATAGTGATCCTCTCCCATTTTCACTCCAAAATAGGCAATAACTGCAATTTCCCCACCAGAGCCTGATACTCAGCCTTCATCTGCTGGCATGTCAAACACTTAGCTACGTATTCTACCACCTGCTTTTTCAACCTTGGCCACCAGAATTATTGTTTCAGTTCATTATACATTTTTTTAGTACCAGAATAAATGGCATAAGCTGCTATGTGAGCCTCCTCCAAAATCTCTCGCCTCAGATCATCCACATTAGGTACACATATCCTATCTCTCACATACAGTATACCATCCCTCATCTCAAAGTTAGAACCAGGATCCTGCTGTAGCTTCTCAATTATCTTCACTAACTCTAGATCTTTATCCTGAGCCTTACCAATCCTCTCATATAACACTGGTTTGAGCTTCAAAGTAGCCACTAAATCTTCTCTCTGGCCCACATTTAGAGTCCTCAACTGAACTAGACTAGGTTGTCTCGACTCCTGAATCTGAGCGACACGACTATGTGACTTTCTGCTCAAGGCATCTACTACCACATTAGCTTTTACTGGATGGTATTCAATGGTGCAATCATAATCTTTCAGTAGCTCAATCCACCTCCTTTTTCTTAAGTTCAACTCCTTCTGGGTCAATAAATATTTTAGGCTCTTATGATCAGTAAAGACTTGAAATGTCTCACCCTATAGGTAATGCCTCCATATATCTAAGGTAAAGATCACTGCAGCAAGCTCCAGATAATGAACTAGATAATTAAATTCATGAGGTCTTAATTGCTTCGAAGCATAAGCAATAACTCTTCCCTGCTATATAAAAACACAACCTAACCCCTAATGTGAGGCATCGCTATATACTAAAAAACCTCTAGATCCTAATGGAATTTTCAACATTGGTGTTGTAGTTAACTAGTGTTTTAATTCCACGAAATTCCTTCAGCACTCCTCAGTCTATCTGAAAGGTACATTTTTCTTTAGAAGCTTTTGTCAAAGAGGGTGCAATTAGCGAGAACTCTTCGACAAACCTCCAGTAGTATCCAACTAATCCAAGGAAACTTTGAATCTCAAATACATTCTTTGGAGCTTCTCATCTCATTACTGCTTCCACCTTCCCCGGATCCACCTGTATACCCTGTCTCGATACTATATGACCTAGAAATACGATACAAGATTTAGCCTATAAATTGAGATAATATGCAGTTTTGACATTTCAAATACAATGCATGATCAAACTTAAGCCCTTAGGTCAATTGAACATAAAGTAAAACTTACAAACA
>JAOXYD010252859.1:0-16285 GCA_028565735.1 Pinacopodium congolense
AAAGATTACCTATAAGATTGCTTAACATCTAGTTGAATGGTTAGGAAAGGTTAGTAAGGCTAGAGATAGCATAATTAGTCCTAATCTATTTAATTAGGGACAAATAATTGCACCTTGAGAGAGGGTAATTAAACATTAGAAAGTCTTGGGAAAACACAATTAGATTATTAAGTGAAGAGGGAAGAAAAATAGGCATAGATCGACTCCTAATCTTACACTTTGATTATCAAATTCCTGCACTTCGTCTCAATTAGCTGTTATCATTAGTTTAATTTAATTTAATTTAATTTATTTTTAAATTTATTAATTTATGAAATTATTTCTTAGACAAAGTAAAACTCAAATTAAGTGGTGACTGAACTCAATCCTTGTGGGATCGATATCCGTTCTTTACTACAAGTTACCACCCGTATACTTGCAGTTTTGAGCATAAAACTGGAAGTTTGTTTTGCGAACGAACACATATATAAGAAGACTTAAAGATCAATTTTATGGGAGTTAGGATGGATTAAAAAGATGAATTTAGATAAAACCAAAATTCTCTTTTCTTTCCTTAATTTTTAAGTTTCTCTTTCCTTTTTATTTTCTAGCTTTTGTAGGTTGTAATTTTAGGTTTTTTTTTAGGATTCAAAGGAGTTTATTCATGTCATTAGAGGTTGTCCATTTTTTTTTCCCTTGTTTTGTCTCTCTTTGTTCATATATATGTAAGAATTTGGTGGTTTCACTAGGATCCAAAATTTCTTGTTTATTTATGATGTTATGAGCTAAATTTTAGTTAGGGACAGGTTCTTGAATGTATTGATTTAGTGTTTACCACATGATTGGATAATATTTTTTTATGTGATATCTTAAAGCATATGTTAATTTGATCGCTTAGGATATGAGCTCAGATTAATAAGTAGAGGACTAATGATTTAAGTCATTGGAAAAATCCATAAATAACATGATTTTAGTCAATACCTGACCATTGATTGGTTATGTCATAAGGGCACTCATCTTAAATATCATTTTTAGGATTAGAAACTTTTCATAAACTTGGAAAGTTATAGAAAAGGAAATGACTTGACCATAGCTTTTTCTTAATTTAGTGAAGGCCCTAGATTAGAAATTCCAATCCATTTCTTAACATACTTAAGTAATTTAGGCTTAGTCCTTAGCAAATTAATCAATTGGTAGTCCTTAGATCACTTGGATTGAAATTGCAAAGTTGGAAGTTTTTAGGATTGCTTTTGTTTATCTAACCCGTAGTTTTAAGCCTTGAGTTCCTTTTATATAATTGTAACCCAATTGCCTTAGTAGTCATACAAATCTGTTCTCTGTAAGTTCGACATTCTCGAGTGTTCAATGTGAAGCACTTTTTTACTTATGATCAGTACACTGTCGTTATGTTGATTTGGATTCAAATTGGAATTGAATGTGAATTTATTGATTAATTGGAGGATAATTAGTGATAGCAAATGGAATCAGTATAGTGAGATCGTTCTATCATCATCAAAACCTAAGTGGATAGTTCAACAACCATCAGTGCCATAATTTATGTCAGGTTCTTAAACCTAAGTTGGCTCAAGCTCTTAAAAGCATTAATTATTTCTAAATTTTCAAATTACAAGTTTAGATACCAATTTTTCTAACTTTTTTATTTGCAACAAGCCATACCATTTTTTCATAAATTAATTTATCATAACTCCAATTTTTAAGACTTAGAGTTATGATAATAATAAATGATGTCAAATTTAAAGTCAACACCCCCAATATCATCAGCTACTCGTTGAATGTAACCTTTAAACATGCCACCCCATCCTTTAACCTTACATTCTACTTCTTAAACTTATCTGGGCATTTGAAATGTTAAATTTAAATAAATTTCTTTTCCTTACAAAAAACTTTGAGGTTCTTATAGGATTTTAAGACTATACCCTTAACCTCCTTTCTTTCCATTTACAAACCTACCTAAATCCTTATACACCTTCTAGTTTTTTAAGAAACAACCTAAAAATAAAAATCAAGATTTCAATTTTTAATAGATAAAGAACAAGTCTATTAAACCAATTACAATAGCATTACACTCTCATTGCTAGGGCCAAAAAAAAATGAAAAGATCGAAAGATGGGAATAGATTTTGGACCAATTTGAATTACGTATTTCAATTGTTATGCTTTCTTAAATTGCATATCTATGGTGGAAGACAATAGGAGTTACAGAGTTAATATTTACAATAACCTGAATTTACAACAAAGGTCAGAGAATGGAATCGGAATGTGTTTGGAAATCTATTTTAGGAAAATAAGAACCTAGTGGCACGTTGTTCATAATGGGCATGAAAAAGGATATTACTAAATGTAATATGGTCTCATATAGACTAGAAGAAAAACTAAATAAGGAATGCGTTTATTTTGTCACGGATCTAAGCGAACTTCAGAACATGGTGTTGGATATATTTAAAAATCTCTATTTATATGAATAGCAGCATAACACTTGTATTACTCTCCTGAAACCCCGTTTTCGCTATTTAGGCTACTCTCATTTCACTCTTCGCTTTTGTTAAATTATAAGAAAAAAAGAAACTTTATGAAGATTCGTAGCATTATTCAAGTAAATTAGATTAGAAATAGCCAATTGGCAATTATCTTCAATGATTGTTCGCTATTTCCTCCCTTTTTCTCTTCTTTTCTTATGTCTTATTGAATTGAGTTTTTTTCAAAAGGAAGTCTTAATATGTTTTGGTACTAGATATCATTTCCCTGGCATTAATAAGGAGGAAGCTTTGAATGATAGAAAAGGATTACCTTATTCATATACATTCGCAAATTTGGAAAAAAAAGTCTCTTTTTTAGTAAGAAGCATTTAAATATTTGTAACTAGGAAGAAAGAGATTACTTACTAAGAGAGTTGGGATACTTTAGCAACTTTTCCACCTTCAAGATCATCATTGAAATAATAGTGTTTATCATTAATTTAATGCACACAAAAGACAACAAAAAAGAAAGAAAGAAACGTATAAAGATATTCATTTATATAAGACACCCCTAATCATGAAGCTTACTTCCATCCAATTGTCTCTTTAGATGAAAACAAACTTTAAAAAATACTTTAGAAATGATAAAAAATTAAGATTCACTTTTAGAACTCAAGTTATGCCATCAATTATGGGTCTAAATGAGCTTACACCAATGCATATAATTGAATAGCTTAAGACTAGATGGTACTTAAAGAATATGAAAAACAACTATGAATCTAATTAGTACACTTCAACCACGTGGGTGGAGTTGGATAAAATTAAACTTATTAAGCCGATGATTTATAGGATGGTTTTGTAAATTTGAAATTGAAGCCTTTATTTGAAGGCATTATAGTAAAATCTAACATCATTAGCACGGGGTAATAAATACACTCACTTTCATCAAGATATCTAATTCTTACATGATTGGGGTGCTAAGTTTCTCCTTCATCTTCTTAAATCTATCTTTCTAAGCTTATTTTGTTTTATCAATGCTTCAAAATTTTCATCAAAGTCCATAGGCATATATTTGAAAAATAGTTTTCTCAGAGCCTCCTCATAAACTGGACTTTCCTAAGCTTATAAGATATCACATGGGAGATTGCTTTTCGATAGACCTAACAGGTTGATGATTATTATTTCTATAGTACAAAGACATTGAGCCCACATCATTAAAATAAATAAAACTTTCCTTGCTACCTAAGCCACACCCAACATGCCTGACACTTTACATATTGTAAAAAAAATATTAAAATTTCAAACTTACCTTTAAAAGTGAAATAGGTATGTCATCACACATTAATGTTTTGAAATTCTCCCAAAAATAAAAATCGAGGATGGTTGACTCTTAAAAAATAAACTCAAAATTTGAAAATTTATGAAATTGAGTTATTTTTTTGTCTAAAAATACCTTATATAAGGGAATTGGATGCAACATTGACTTAGATCTATGGTTAATACTAAGGGACTTTTAACTTGTATGTATGTAGTAGAAATGTCCATATATAATTTGAGGCATTTGGATTTCATAGGAAATTTTTATAGGGATCTTGAAGAGAAGTTGATAGTTGTGTTTTAGGAATCAGTTTTTCTAAATTTTTAATATGTAAATTTCTTGTTTTAGTGGATTTAGGAATTGATTTTTTCTATTCTTTTTATATTTTAAATCTATTTAATGTTTTTAGTGTTTAATTATTTCCTTTTGTGATGCCATCAAAGTATTTTATGGAGAGCTTTCATTTGATGTTGTTTAGGTGTAACCAATAATAAAAAAAGGAGTAGTAAAGCTGAAGATAGAAGAAAAGATAAGTATAGGTAATGGCTACATTGCCACACCTGTGGCCTCCCTATACCATAGACATGACCTTCATAAGCCACTTTCATGGCCCTTTCATTCAACCCTTGTAGTCTTCTCCTCGCGTAAGTGGCCACTCTACTTGATGGATAGCAAGAAATTCTGTCTAGAAATATATAAGGAAAAAATATATAACTTAGGGGGAGGTGCAGTCAGGATAAGAAGTGACAATCGTCATCGAATAGGGGACGTATTGGCCTAAGTCAAGTTTTTCACTCCAAAGGTTGGGAAACACAAGATCATGATAAATATATTTCCATATTTTTTGACCAGTCTAGTGAACTATCCTATTTTCTTTTATTTTTTCTTAGATATGATTTATGTTCTAGAGAATATGGTTTTCTGTTATTGGATGGATGTTATGAGTAGCTAAATTTTTTTCTAGGAATTGTCATTCGAATTATTTTTATGCTTGTATTTCTAGATTCTATGGAATAGATGTTTATGTTATTTATTAAGTTTAAACTTGGGAATAAATCAAGAAAGTGATCTTGTAACCTTTTCTAAATTTACAATGAGAAAATAAGCCTCTAGATAACAAGTTTATTGATTTATTAGAAATAAAATTCAATAGATTAATAGATCACAAGGTTAACCTTAATTAATTTAACTAGTGAAAATTAGATGCACTTTGAGAGAGGGCAACTATAATATTAGAAAATCCTAGGCCAAGAATAAATTGAATCAGTCAAATAAGAGGAAAAAAATATGGATAACAACAATTCCTAGCCTTTAACCTTGATTTCTTCCAAATTTCAATTTATTGTTTTAATTTTTCGTGGTTTCAATAATTTGCATTCATTTTACCTCTTTTCATGTGTAATTTTCTTGAATCTGTTTGAATCTAATTGAAGCTAATCCTTAAACAAAGTGTAACTCAAATTAATAGGGTGACAAATTTCAATCCTTGTGAAACGATATTTGCTTATACTACAAGTTAATGACCTGTCCAATTGTGGTATTAACGTAAAGCAAGTTAGTAGTTATCTTAAAAGCTAGGGAATGTATCATTATTATTTTTAATGTGTTAGAAGTAGACTTGCATTAAAAAAAATTTACAAACAAAAAAAGAGTTTTATGATATAGGTATCCCTTGATGACCTTAGAGTTGTTACCTTACAGGTCAATGTTCTATGAGCCCTATTTACTATTAGTTTAATTTTCAAGCAATGACTTGAAAGAAAATGGTGAGTAAAGGATGCAACCCTACACATATAAAATAAAGATTTGTTTTATTTGAAATAGGTTAATTTACTTATCAAGACTTAATGACTTCAACATGTCATTACAAAGCCTATCTAATAGTGTCAAAGGTGCCTAATCAAAATAAGACTGAACCATACAAAACAATAAAGTCCTAAACAAATACTAATCAAGCTTCCTAATTGAGTGGGATTTAAACTTTAGTTATATAGTCATAATTCAACTCTATGTCTTGAAGTATGAAAGGAAGACACTATCATGTAAGTTAAGTATATTATCATCTCATACTCACTTAACAAATTTCTCTATGTAGTACACTTTATTTTCATTAACTGGAGCTTTAAAATATTTTGTGTTAAGAACAACCTTGTCACTTTGACTATTTATTTATAAACACTTATAAAACTAAGATGTATTATAATAAATTTAGCTCAATTTAGCATGCATTAATAATAGTTATGTTTTCAATAATGTTTTCCTAGTTTTTAAGTCTGTGGTTTTCATGTGTTTAGGACATAATTTTTTGTTTTTTTAATGTTATTTTTTGGTTTATGTATTTTGGTATGGATCACTAATGATTTTGGGCAAGTTCTTGATCTTAATTACTTAGGTATATAATGGAGCTCTATAGGAACTTAAAGGGAGGATCAAAAGAAGAAGGAAAGAAAAAGAAGGAAGAAGATCCAGGTCATGATCGTGACTTTACACAAGATCATGATAGAGAGGAAACATCGAACAAGAGTCACAGTGATGGATTACTCAACTCGTAGTTTAAATAGCCAAGTCACGATCATGGCTTACTCAAATTTCAATCTATGCATATTTTTTTGCATTTTTAAAAATTTTGAATTGTATGGGGTATTTAAGTGCACAAAACCCCAAAGCCAGCAACAATCATCAATAGAATTTCCTAAGAAGGAAAAGACCAAGTTTTGGGAGGATTTCAAGAGAGGGAGACAAATTCACCCACCAAGATTTCAAGGAGTTTAGCACATTCTAGCTTAGGAGTAAACTGAAGATTGCAAGCTTGGCTTTGTTTCTTTTCATTCTTGTCTTTTCTATCCCGTTATGTGGAGAATATTGGTGCTATGTATTTTATTAACATTATGTGTGGTTGAATGGTTATATAGGATTTCCATTTTTGTCTATTTTCTGGAACTCTAGTTTAATTATTAAATGAAATTATTTTTGTGATATTTATTGTACTTTAACCATTTAAGGAATTGAGAGATTAAAACTGGTAAATCTATGTTAAGCGTACAAGAAGAGTTGGAACTCAATATACCTATAAATATCAGGTCTATTAATTGATTAAAGAGAGATTTTTGGATGATTAATATATTTCCCATATGATTTCTTCACATTTATTTGTATTTTTAGGAAATGTTTTGTAGATTAAGATATTGCAAGATTAATTCCATTAGATTCAACTAAAGAAAATTTTTTACATCTTGAAAGAGAGTGACTAAGGAATTTGGATATCTTCGGCCAAATATAATTGAATCAATAATATAAGAAGGAAATAAAAAAGGAATAGAAGTGAGTTGAAGGTTTTTAATCTTGAATTCTCAAATTTCTGTACTTGTTCTTCAATTTAATAGGTTGTTTACTATGTTAAATTTTTTAGTTCTTACTATTCAATTTTGTCCCTTTGACAAAATTTAACTTGAATCTTTAGGCACCTAAACCTAACCCTTGTGGGATGATATCTATTATACTATAAATTTATGACTCTTTCACTTACTGTAGTAACCAAATATGAGTTAGCGAAGAAACAAATTTTTGGCACAATTGTCCAGTATTAATAGTTTTACATCTTTTTTTGTTTGAGTAATTTTAATTTAATGTTTTTTTTATACTTTGATTTATATATTTGTAGGTTCATGAGTATAAGTAGTATAAGAATGTCTAATGAGATAATTGAAGAGGATTTTTGGAAATAACTAAACAAGAAAGAGAGTTAAGGAGAGCACGGTGCCAAGAAACCATTCAGAGAAATATAGTTGAAGAAGGAGAACAAGGGGGAGGACAAAGGAAACTTATAGACCTCATGAGGCTAGGTTTTAATTCCAATCCACAAGGAATCACAAAGCCTTGTATGCAACAAAACAACTTTGAAATCAAGCTAACTTTACTCAACATGGCCCAATCTAGTGTACAATTCCATGGAGAATAAGGAACTTAATGTCTACTATGAAAATTTCTTGGAGTTTTGTAATACTTTTAAATAAAATGGATTATCAAAAGATGTAGCCAATATGTGATTTTTTCCATTCACATTGAAAGGCCTAAATCTTATTTAAATTTTCTTAACCTGGAGCACATCACTACATAGGAGTAACCTGTACACATATTTTTGGCCAAGTATTTCCTATTGACCAAGACAAAAGGATATTTAAGGAGATCGCAAACTTCCAAAAATATGATGGGGAGTGATTGTATGAGACATGGAAGAGGTTTAAAGAGCTATAAAGAATCTGTCTACATTATAATCTACCAAGAGAATTCCTCTTACAAAACATTTCGTAGCAGAATAAACTAACAAATAAAAGGAACTATTGATGCAGTTTATGATCTTTTAGGTGAAATGGCAAACCATAGTTGATTATAGTCGAATGAAAGGAGAAAACAAGGATTTAAGGAGAAAATTTGATGATTCTAAATAATTTGGGACCTGCCTTTTAAGCATAAATTTTATCCCTCATTAAGTAACTAAGCAACATATAGGGAGCTTCCCCATCTTCAGTGAAGGTCATGCAACCTAGACGTAAACTTTGTAGGAAAGATAATCATGTCACTATCAATTACTTCATGATGGAAACCTGTGGAGTTGACAAGTAAACTACATGATGCAACAACAAAAAAGTAATAAATCTTATTCTAGCAACTATAATTGGAGATGGAAAAATCACCCAAAATTTTCTTGAAACACTAATAGTACAGGTAATAACGTGAGAGAACAATCTCCCAACTTCCAAAAAGATAGATTTGGTTCCTTAGATAATAAAATGGATAAGTTGTTGGATGTGTTGTGATCCAAATTCACTAATCAAGAGAAAGGACAAAAGAATATGGAAGAAAAAATTGATCAAAATTTGAAGAATCATAGATCATCCATCAACATCTTGGAAGTTGAAGTGGGGTAACCTACCAATACTCTTTCATCAAGAAGTGTGGGGAGCCTTAAAAGCAATGCAGAGGCCAATTCGAGAGAATAATTAAAGGCCATTACAATTAAAAGTGGAAAGAATTTGGAGGAGCCGAGCTACAAAGATGAAAACAAAGAGAAAGAGAAAGGTAAGGAGAAAGAAGATAAAAAGGAAGAAGAGAAACAAGAGGACGAGCCATTAGTCCCTCCACCATCATATAATACAAAGATCCCATATCAACAATGACTCAAGCAACTTCAAGTGGATGCATAATTATACAAGTTCTTAAAGAAGTTAATCAAGTTATAAATTAATTTATCTTTTGAGGAAGCATTAGAGAGTATGCCCAAGTACATAAATTTTTTTAAAGATATTTAATCCATAAGCAGATTGGGGAAGACAATCAAGCTGTGGCCTAGACAAAAATTTGTAGCTCAATTATTACTAGCCATATACTATCCAAGTTACAAGATTTAGGGAGTTTCCCTATACCATATGTTCTAGGTCACTTGGAATTTTCTAATTGTTTATGTGGTTTAAGAGTAAGTATTAATTTGATGCCTTTATGTATATTCAGAAAATTGGGCCTAGGAGATATGAAGCTGACTTCCATGCTCATTAAATTGGCAAATCAAACCACTAAGATGCCATATTGAGTGATTGAAGATGTATTGGTAAAATTAGATAAGTTTATAATTCTAGTTGATTTTTTTATACTTGACTTTGAAGAGGATAAGAATTGTCCCTTGATTTAGGGAAGAACCTTTAGCACCACTAGTAAGGCACTAATAGATTCACATGAAGGAAAGTTAGTGTCAGGAATTAAGGATGAGAAAGTGGAGTTTAGGATGAGCAAGTCCTTGAAGAAACTGGTAAAAGGTAATGCTTTTATGAAAATTGATACTATAGATGAATTTGTCAAGGAAGGAGGAGAGCAAGTTGAGGAAGTTCTAAAATTACGAGGAGAGTAGAGTTTACACTAAGAGTAGTTAGGGGAGGAGATAAATCAAGAAACATTGCAGAGGACGAAAGCACCCAAATCACTTTTTATAGTGAAGCTGCTTATGTTAGACTTAAAACCCTTATAATTCCACCTTAAATACACCTTTTTAGGTGAATATCATACGCAATCAATTATCATATCCAATCAACTTGACTTTGATGGAGAGGAGAGAGTAGTAGAGACAATCAAGAAGAGGATAAGAGCTATGGGTTGGAAAATTTCATTTATTAGCCCCTTTGTGATGTATATGATCAATCTTAAGGAGGGGTGTAAAAAAGTAAGGGAAAGGCAAAGAAGGTTAAATCCAAACAAATAAGAGGTTATAAGGAAAAAATAGTGAAACTATTGGATGCAAGCATCATCTATCATGTTTTGAAAAGTAAAGGGGTGAGCTCAGTGTAATGCGTGACTAAAAAAGTATACTTGCCTGTGATTGAGAATGAGAAAGGAGAAAAGATATCCACTAAAACATCCAGTGGTTGGAGAGCATGCATTGATTATAGGAAGCTTAATTTGGCTGGTAAGAAAGATCAATTTCCACCTGTATTTGTAGACTAAAAGACTATAAGAGTAGTAGGACATGCATTTTATTACTTTCTTTATGAGTACTAGGGTTACAACATATTCTTCATCTATATTAAAGAGCAAGAGAAGACAATCTCTTGACCTTATGGAACATTCGCGTATTGAAGGATGCACTTTGGACTTTGTAATGCCCGTCACCTTATAAAGATTCACAATGGCCATCTTTGCAATCATAATTGAAGACATCATGGAGGTATTTATGGATGATCTTTCAGTTTCTAGAGATTCTTTTGATCAAAATTTTTTAAATATGGATAAAGCTCTCAAAATTTACGAGAAGTCTCATTTAGAATGAAATTAATAGAAGTGTCATTTCATGCTATGTGAAGGAGTTATATTAGGTCATAAGATCTCATAAAAGGGAATTTAAGTGGATCAAGTAAAGATTGATGTCATTGAAAATCTCCCATCTTCTACAAACCTTGAGTGCATATGAGCATTCTTAGGCCATATGGGTTTTTATCGATGGTTCATAAAGGATTTTTCTCTCATTGCTAACACCTTAACCAATTTGTGAATTAAAGACATACCTTTTGATTTTGGTGCCAATTGTTTACATGCTTTTTATGGGTTAAAGAAGGCACCCACCTTTATGCCAATCTTCATATCATTGGATTGATCATTACCCAAGTAATCATGCCATCAGATGTATGCTTGGACAAAGGAAGGATAAGAGGTTCCAAGCCACTTACTATACAGGCAAGACTTTTGGTGGGGACTCAATTAAACTACACCATAGCTGAAAAGGAATTGCTTTTTGTGGTATTTTCTTGTTAAAATTTTCATTCATATCTTTTAGACTAAAAGGTTATTGTGTTTAATGATCATCCAGTAATGTGTTAACTTTTTCATGAAGAAGGATGTGAAGACCAAGTTAACTCAATGGATACTTCTACTCCGAGAGTTCGACATCGAAATAAGAGACAAGAAAAGAGTGAAAATATAGTGGCAGATCATTTATCACAACATAAAGGAGGGATAGCTATGAAGGAGAAGAATTCGATAATCACATTCTCAATGACGTTTTAATGACAGTAAACAATCATTTTATTCCATGGTTTATCTATATTGCCAATTATCTCACAAGTGATGTTCTTCCTTCTAACTTATAATATTAATAAAGGAAGAATTTCTTGATTCAATGCTCCCATTATTTATGGGATGAACCTGTGTTATATAAGATATTTCCTGAAGATTTAATTCACAAGTGTGTCCCTAAAAAGGAACTAGTGGAAGTTCTAACATAATCACATAACTCACTCTATGCAGGGAATTATGGAGCGAACAAGACGGTGACTTATGTATTAGAATGTGGATTTGATTGGCTGAACTTGTTAAAGGACATTAGGGAGTCTTTACTTCATTATGACAGGTTCCAACGATTTTGGAATATTTATAAAATAGATAAAATGCAACTTTCTAATATCTTGGAGGTTAAAGTGCTCGATCTGTGAGCTTTTGATTTCATGGAACCGTTCCCATCTTCTGTAGGTAAATTTTATATCTTAGTTGGAGTTGATTATGTGTCTAGGTGGGCTGAAGCAATAACTACTATAACAAATGATGGTAAGGTGGAACAAAAATTCATTAAGAAGATATTTACTCGGTTTAGATTGCCTAAGGCTATCATAGGTGATGAAGGAGATCATTTCTACAATAAGCCTTTTGATGAATTTTTTAGGAGATATATAGTTCATCATAGAGTGGCCACACCCTATCATCTTCAAACGAGTGGTGTAGTAGAAGTGGTGAATCTAGAATTGAAGATAATTTTAGAGAAAAGTTGTGAGAAATTCAAGGAATGATTGGGAAATAAAGATAAATGAGACATTGTGGGCATTCCAGATCACTTTCAATACCCTATAGGTATGACTTCATTTCAACTTATATATGGCGAGGCTTGCTATATACGTTGAAGAGTTAGAACATAAGGCATACGAGGTAATTTGGAAGCTGGATTTTTATTGGAAGTTGGCCAGTAAGAAGTGATTGTTATAACTTGATGAATTAGAATAGCCAAGACATAATTCGTATGATAATTCCAGGTTGTATAAGGATAGGGGAATGTAGTGACACAATGCTCAAATCAAGAACAAAGAGTTTGAAGGTGGGGATTTGGTGCTATTGTTCAATTGAAAACTTCAATTGTTTCCTGAAAAATCTAACTCATGATAGATTGACCGATTCAAAGTAATTTGAGTGCCTGACATGGAGCCTTAAAATTATAGAATGACAAAAAAAAAAAAAACTTTCAAGGTTAATGGACAGGTGTACGCTATACTTTGGAGAGACAACCTCACATGAAAGGGAAGTAATTTCTTTTCTTTCCCTTACTTATCCATGATTGACTTGATGATGGTCAAACTAATGACCTTAACTTAGCATGTTTTTGTTATAGCATGTTTTTTCTTAATAAATTTCATTGTGGTGATTTGATTCTTTCTTATATTTTTCTCCTTAAATTCCATGAAATTTTGGGGTGGGGTCATTTGATTGTGTAATGGTTGTTTTAAAGTTGGGTAGCTCTTTATAGCATTTGAAGAACCAAAATACAGCTAAAAATAGATCTGGTCTATCATAATCACATCACAATCATGATAGAGCTCACCACTTTAACAGAGTCATGATCGTGACCTAAGTCACAATCGTAACTCTCTCAAATTTAAAAATACTGATCTCCTTTTTTTTAAACCTTATTCTCTCTTCTTTCTATGCTACTTTTATCACTAAACACGCCTCCTCCCCTCCCAACCCACCTTAGGTCTTTAATTTTTTCATTAAATCTCTAGGTTTTTCCAAGGTTTTTAACCTATTTACATCTTTTGCTATTACTTCTCTTCCAAATCATGTTTTTATCCCCTATTTCATTATTTTACATCATCTCTCGCATTTCGTACTCTATCTTACCAATGTTACAGATTTTTTCTCCACAATCATGAGCAAGAGAAGTAAGTAAGCAATAAAGAAGAACACCAATCCCAAGCATAAGAAGCAACAAGAAAGCATCTAAAAGCGCATAGCCCATCTTAAAAGAAGAATTCAGAGCACTCTTTCTTATTTTCTTAATAGAGGAAGGTAAAAAGTTTAAAACCTTTTAAAACTAAGGCTCTCGCTGCTCTAAAATATTTTGATTTTTCCATGCTGAATCAACAGGGATTGATTGAGAATATTGAAAAATTGAACAATAAGATATGTTGGGATAGAATTATTCACTATGGTTGTATTATTTTTCATGAATTAGCTCTTAATGCTTAGAATATTTGTTGGGACACGTTTACCCTTAAATATGATGATAAAAATATGGATGAATTTAGCTTTAAATTGAGAGGGAAGCCATACAAGTTAGAATATGATGTGATTCATCAAATTTTTTAATTTCCAAAATTTCACTTTATGATAACATCCATATTTCAAGAGCATTACATATTTGAAAAAAAACTTGTTGGGTTTGATGATTTTAACCCTCAAAATGATCCCAACACTTTAATCAAAAGCATAGAACATTTTTTTCTGCAAAAAGTTATATGCCATGTGGTTTTTATTATGACTAAGAGCAACAAGTGTTCTATGGAGGAATTTTTTGTTTTATGGTGTGTAGACACCAATCGTAAGGTATACACGACTTACCACAGATTTCATTCCTTAGTGAATGTCTTTACTCAAAGAAAAATTTTCTTAGATAAGAGTTTCTTGGACATTGCACTTGCTCAATTTTATCATGTGGATTTTGGTGGACAAACATTGATAGAAAATGAGTTTTTGGATGTTAAACATTTGTCTTTTCTATAGATTTTATAGCATTTTTAGAATGGGTTGCTAGACCCAAGCACCAGAATTACCTTCTGGAAATGGAAGCGCAAATCACCCTCAACCTCTTGCCTAGGTGAAGATGAATCCTTCAAGGAAAGCTTTATTGACAGGCAACAAATGGAACATTCAAAGAAAGCTTTGATGACAAAGGTGACAAACAGAATAAAGTTTTAAGTACTTTGGAGGAGAATAGCAAATATATGGAATGCCAACTTGATTCAATTAAGGAAACAATCAATGAAGTGTCAAGTCAATAATAAGTAACCTTAAAAGAGGTGGCACTTTACCAAAGCTATCAACAATAAGTAACCTTTTCGTAAAAAGGCCAAATGACACTCAAAACTTGCTAAAAGAACATCTCTTATTTGAGTTATCAGACGTACGCACCTAAAGATGTGCATTATCGCATAAAAATACTAAGTTATTTTTCTTTACCAATGCAAAAAAATGGAAGTTCAAAAAAAAAATGTGAAAGTTCTGGATCTCTTCTTTCAAAAGACTCAATTTTTTGTTCTTTTAGTGTTATTTTTTATTTTAAGTGTTTTGGTAAGGTTAAGCAATGTTTTTGGCTAAGTTCTTGATCTTAATTATATAGGTATGCAATGGAGTTCTGTAAGGACTTAAAAGGAAGGAATAAAAGAAGGAGCAAAGCAAAGTAAGAAAGAAAAAGATACAGGTGATGATCATAATTGAGAGGAAATATCCAATAGGATTTTTTATCATGACTTACTTGACTTGCTATTGAAATAGTCAAGTCATGATTGTGACTTAATCAAATTTCTAGGGGAAAAAGTGCAATATAGACCCTAAGATTTTGAGCAATATATAGTTCAGACCTCAACATTTTTTAGTGTTCCAAAATAACATTAATGTTTTAAAAAATAAAAAGAACTCTAAGGTTTGTAAAATATTTTTTAAAAAACCATCTATTAACTTTTCCATAGAAAAGGTTAACTATTGGCACATGGCAGTTATTAATTGGTCAAAATATTTTTAGGACCTATAAACCCACATATAGACATCATGTGTTTTGCATTTATTTTTGTCATCTGTTTACCACCTAATACAACGTCGTTTTCTTGTTTATTCAGCATAACAAGGTTGTCTTCTATTCACTGTCCCTACTCCTCTTACCTGTTGCTTATTTCTACCTATGTATGATTTTAACACATCTACCAACCAGATGTCGCTTCTCCTGATTCGGGCAATCTGTAGTTGCACCTGGAAACATGTGGGTTTTAATTGGATAATCACAAAAGTATCCAAAAAATGGCTCGGGTACATGCTTTAAAAGTCTCTTTAAAGAAGGTGTTGAGGATGTCATCTCTGCCATTGACTTTGAATTCTTTTGGTAAAGTGACCCACAATTGAAAATTTTCCAATATCCAGTTTTTTGTTAGTTGTGTTTTGGTCTTAATAAACACGAAATCTTAGTTTGTTCTTGGAGCACCATTTGATCTTACTTTGACTTTCTACCAACTTTAATCAAATGTAAAAATAAAAAAAGCCATAAAGTTAATTAAAAAAGCCATCAAAAGTTGGTACTCACCATTGTAAAGCATTTAAACTAAAAAGTGGAGTTAATAATGATTTAATTTACCTACCTAAGCTTAACATTGTTTTCTTTATCCCAAGCTTTTGAATAGCTATGGATTGTCCTTTAAAACAATGCTTTGCATAGATTGAATTCCCAGTTTACAGGAAAGTTTTAGTTCAAGTCTTCCTTTAGTTATTTACAGTTATAATGTTCTCTTTAATGTAAAAAAAAAATAGCAATAGACAAAAACTACTAGATTCCAAAAAGAGGCGTAACATCTGCTGGGTGAAGGTGTCAAGATTATACACAGGTAGAGACTTGTAGTAGAAGGAGAAGCGCCAGGAAAGAAGATAAAAACAACATCGTTTTTGGTGAATGAAGAAGAAAACAATGCTATATTAGGTGGTAAATAAGAAAAAAAATAAATGTAGAACATATGACATCTACATGTGGTTTTATATGTCCTACAAATATGTAGACCAATTAATAACTGCCATATGGCAGTAGTTAGCCTTTTTTTAACAGTAAGTTGGCAGCGTATTGTTATTAAATATTATTGTTGAACCAAGGGAGGTTCCAATCTTGGTTTTCATGATAACAAAACATGATTAATCACTAATGGTTTGAGTTTATGATGTTAATCTTA
>JAOXYD010252870.1:0-14192 GCA_028565735.1 Pinacopodium congolense
TCCTTTAATTAATTAATTTAGAATTTCCTAGATAATTGTAATCTAATTAATCTAGTACTTAACTTAATTAATCCAAACATTTTTTCCCGTGGGTTCGACATTCGGAGTCTTAAAATTACTCCACTTTATTACTTGTTTGATAGGTGCACTTGCCTTTCGTCATGTTGGTTTTTATTTAATCTCATTTTGGTTTTCAAAGTAAAATTAGTTTAAAGAACACCCATTTTTAATCACCTAACCAACTCAACACCAAGCTTCTAAGAAAAAGAAGAATAGAAGGAAAATAATGAATCAAAATAGACCAAATCAAGCGACTAAAAAAAAAAGAGTAGAAAATGTGCAATTCGTGGTACACAATAGAGTGTCATCTTCCCACTTTCATAATAGTGATTTTAAATGCGACGTAGAATATAGTTATGAAAAATTGTTGAAACATTTAGAAAACTTGATTAAGAAAAAGAAAAAGTTTGAATCTTAGTCTTCTTTTTCAAATTAGGCTTTAAAGCGACAAGTTGCATGATTGATGTTAAAATGTGGAAGGTTGAAGTTAGTATTAAATTTAATGAGTGATTATAACTTTTGAAAAGAAAATTTAGAATGGATGGTGCAAGTGTCTTGGATTCTCTTCTTGTGAATTTAGAGGTTCAAACAATGGCAAAGATTTGTTATTTTAAGTATGAATTGAGATTTTGATAGTCATGTAAAATGAGGGCTTGTGAGTTAAATTATTTGATAAACAAGGGAAGCTATTATAAGTGAGATAACTTATTATATTAATTGCCAATGACTTTCATATTTATTCAAAACAAATTCAGAAAAAAACTGATTTAACATCTTAATTTGGAGTATGATTAATTATAATAAAAGATAACGTCTATAAATTTTTGAATTTTGAATGTTTGTTGTAAGTGTTTTTATATTAACAACTGCATATATTTGACTAATAAATATAACATTTATTTACTTGCAAATTTTAGTATTTAAATTTATAATGATATTTGATAATTAGCAGACAAATTATTTAATTATGATTAAAAATAATTCGATAATTATAACTGCGTTTGGTTTATAAATTTAATTTCATTATTTTATAGAACAGATTTTTTTCAATTCATAATAACCGTTTATGAGATGAATTTGTTTGCATGTTTTGATATAGGAATTCTATTGTTGCGACCAGTCAGTTTGAAGTATTGTCTTCATTGATCGCACATATTGTTGATTACCGGTGAATCTATTGATGATATTGATACCGGTGAATCCATTGATCCTAGATGTTTGCCTATGATTTTGGTAATAGCGACCACTTCAAAAATTTATTTAGAACTTTGATTCATCTTTACCGTCACTGTGTGCCTATTGTTGTAAAAGGCTTTGATTTTCTAGCTCGTTCGAATACCATCTTAAGCCTTTATCTGCATCTCATTCTCATATTTGCTATGGGATTTTATTTTGTTAATTATTTATTAAATAACGAAAAACTTTTAAAGTAACGATAGTTTAAAGATTACATATATTGTATTTTCTTGTGATTTAACCTCTTTGTTTATAAAAAAATAATTAATTTGACATTTTAATCTTAAAACATAGCAATGTATTTTAATAATACTTATTTAGGTCAAATAATTAATTCTAGTAAATTTAAATTTAAATTTTGGGTACAATTATAGAAGAATATTCGGAAGATTTTCTCCCTTAAAAGTCATTTCTCCTAGATTTAGTAATTAAAAGGGATTATAGTACTCAATTTGTAACATTTTTTTTGTTTTATTTTATGAAAATACTACAATGGTTACCCTCCACAGGCCCAGATAAACTTAAAACCTGCATTTATTTAGGTCAATATACTTAAGAGATTTTTTTTAATAGTAGATAAAAGATAGTGAATCGACTTGTCCAATTTTTAAAACAAAAATAAATAATTCTAAGGAGCAATAGTTTCTTGTTTGATTAATTTCTAATAACTGTAGTATTTATGCATTCTTTACTTTCTATATTTTGTAATTAGCACAAGTTATGTTATAATTTATAATTGTACATGAACATGTACCTGATAGCTTGTCGATAAACTTCTGCTAACCTTAACGTACCTTTAAATTAAAAAAAAAAAAAGAGATAAAAGAACAATGAATCTAACCCAGAACTAAAGAACAGAAAGAAAGCACAATCCAAATTTATGGCATGCAAGATCTCACCTCCTCAAAAGTCATTTATTGAATGAGATTGGAAGTTGAATCGATTGCCATAGTATTTTGATGCGTAAATACATAAGCAAAGAATGCATCTTTGACCAAAAATATTAGTAATCCATAAACGACTCTTGAAAGTAGATTTTTATCTAAGGATTCTGTATGTAACAGCTGAAGTCAGAAACTACGAACTTACCATACTTTGATTAACAGTATAAATGTTTGTATGGGTAGTGCTAATCTTGTGTGCTTCATACTTCAATATCAGAAGTGAAAGAAAGGAAGAGAGAGATAAGTTGTGAACGCGGAGATACGCAAGCAAGCCAGAATAAACAATAGCTCGGAAGCAACATCATCAAAGAAACAGAGCAACCCATTTCACTTCCGTCCTTGAATAATACAAAGTTTTGATATTTTTGGATTTTGAGAGCTGCCCTTTCCTATTCTCTTTGACATCTTTCTCGCATCAGCTCTTTCTAGTTCTCTCTTCTCTCTGTGATACCGTTTTCTGTCATTTGCACAAAGCATTGTAGTTTGTCAACTATCACGTAATTAGCTTATACATGTCAGTGTTTCATTAGTGCTATTCATCTTAATCAGGATCGATAAAGAAAAGATAAAAGAAACAGGAAAAAGAGAGTTTTTACATTCCCTTTCTTTGTTTTGTCTGGTTTATATCGCCAAGAAAGTTAAAGGTTCAAGAGATTGACTTGGACATGGAACGTCAGGCTGCGGACTTAGAGCTAGAAAATGTGAATAGAGAATCAGAAACCGCACCACCTCTCTTCAAGAAACCGAGATGCCCAGTTACATTGAAGGTATATGACTTCATCAGATGTATACGTCGTTTCTGTTTTTTACGTGTAGTCGTGTTTCTCATTGGTGGCGACCTCAATATTTTAGCACAGTGTTCAACATTGTTTCACTTCTTGACCAAAATTTTCAAGGGATGCTGATGATTTGGCTTCCACCTGTACAGTTTCAGGATGTTGTGTATAAGGTTAGACTCAGCAAAGGATCACAGTTGTCTGCAAATGGCAATAAGAGCAATGAAAAAGAGATCTTGAAGGGAGTGACAGGCGTCGTTTCACCGGGAGAAATGCTCGCCATGCTAGGACCTTCAGGCAGTGGAAAAACAACTCTGTTAACTGCATTAGGAGGCAAACTCGGCCGTGGAGTCGGTGGAAGCATAACCTACAACGGGAGATCTTTTTCGAGGATAATCAAGCGAAACACAGGCTTTGTGACTCAGGACGATGTTCTCTATCCACATTTAACAGTGAATGAAACATTGGTTTTCACAGCCCTTCTGAGGCTGCCCAATACTTTGACTAAACAAGCGAAGATAGAGCAAGCAGAGACGGTTGTCACTCAACTAGGTTTAACGAGGTGCAAAAACAGCATCATAGGAGATCATAGGTTGAGAGGGGTTTCTGGTGGTGAGCGAAAAAGGGTGAGTATAGGACAAGAAATGCTCATAAATCCTAGTCTCCTGTTCCTAGATGAGCCAACTTCTGGGCTTGATTCAACAACGGCTATGAAAATAGTGTCCACATTATGGGAGCTATCTAGAGGAAAGAGGACAATTGTGATGACCATACACCAGCCTTCAAGTAGGCTGTTTTATATGTTTGATAAGGTTCTTCTTTTATCAGAAGGTAATCCTTTATACTTTGGGGAGGGAGCAAGAGCCGTGGACTATTTCTCAAACGTCGGATATGCCCCCACTGTTGCAATGAATCCTTCAGATTTCCTTTTGGATCTCGCAAATGGTAAGTTTATAAATTCCAAGAGATTTGCATTTTTGGCTGTTATTCATTAATTAGACTACGTCAAATATGAAGAATCCCGAATATCAAATCCATGTTTCAACGGAATGCTAATGCAGTCACTTGGGTGCAATGATATATTTCGTAGAATTCAAGTGGTCATGATGTTAAAAAATGAGCATACCTACAACTTTTGGTTCTTGTAATGAATTTACTTGGCCTTTTGATTTCCCTATTTATCTCATTATGTGCAAGTTACAATATTTACAATGGATGTAGGTGTGCCACCTAATGACGATTCCGGTGAGGACCCGGCTGTGGTTAAGCAGGCTCTAATTACTGCCTATCGGAGCAACATCGATCAAAGATTAAAGGCAGAGATCCGTTCAGTTAAAGACAATCCCAATGCATTAAATGACAAGCAGCTTGGACGGTGGCCAACAAATTGGTGGCAACAATTCACAGTGTTGATGAGGAGAGGAATGAAAGAACGGAGGCATGAAGCCTTCTCTTATTTGAAGATTACGGAGGTCTTATTTGTAGCATTCCTTTCAGGTTTACTTTGGTGGCAATCTAATAGCTCTCACTTGCAAGATCAGGTAAGAAAAAGTATATCCCGACGACTCAAGTTAATAAAAAGTTGTTTCTAGTTAAATGATGATGGGTGGTTTTTGTCTACGCAGATTGGACTCTTGTTCTTTATATCCGGATTCTGGAGCTTTTTACCTTTGTTCGACGCCATTTTCGTCTTTCCCCAGGAGCGAATGATGCTTGCGAAAGAGCGATCTTCTGGCATGTACCGACTATCGTCATACTTCATGTCAATGATAGTGAGCGACCTCCCAATGGACCTGATACTTCCAGCGGTTTCTGTCATCATAATTTATTGGATGGCAGGGCTCAAACACTCCGCAGTGCACTTTCTGAAAACATTGTTCGTCCTCTTATTCAATGTGCTGGTTTCTCAAGGCCTGGGACTGGCTATTGGTTCGTTGGTAATGGATTTGACAAAGGCCACCACTTTGGCCTCAGTTATAATGCTCACATTTGTCCTAGCTGGTGGCTACTATGTTCAACATGTGCCTGCTTTCATTTCGTGGATTAAGTACCTTTCCCTTACTCAGTACACGTACAAGCTCTTGTTGGGTTCTCAGTACGAGGATAGCGACACCTACCCATGTGACCCAACAGGTGGTACCCTTTGCTTAGTTGGGGAATTTCCTGAAATCAAAATGGTTGGCCTTGATGGCCAAGCTGTAGCTGCCATCGCGTTAGGCATTATGTTAGTGGGTTATCGCCTAATTGCATATGTTGCGCTCATGAGGATTGGAGTTACCAGGTAACCTATCCGATTAGTCAGTCCGTCCGTTAGATAATCCAGAAATCAAGGCAAGTTTCACATAAATGAGAAACATTTGGAGCTCTGTTTTAAGCTTAGCCTGGTTGTATTCTCATAGAAGTAATTGGGTCATGAGCCTGAATTGTCTGGATTAAATCCAGAACGGCGATCTTTTCAGTTGGAGGCATTTCTGCTCGTATCACTTTGTGATATTGTCTTCAGGTATTTCATAAGTAGTATTCTCAATAAAAATTTCTTGTTAAATAAATCATTCTAACATATTACATTGAAAGTATTTTCATGTCCACATTACGTTTTTAAAACTGAGATTTTCATAGGATTCAAGAAATTCAATCTTTAAGCAAATGGGCGTGTTTTGTTTTATTTCCATTTTTTATTTTGGTTTCTTATTTTTCTAAATATAAAATTTAAAAAAATGGTATAGAAAAAAATAACGCATTAATATAATACAAAAATTGAAAAAAATACAAAAAATGAAAAAAATACAAAAATCAGTACAAACATATAAAAATTACAACAAAAAATCAAAACCAACAACAATACCAAATATTTCCTAACAAAATATCCTTTATCAATCTTCATATTAAGAAACATGTATTCCCAAAATGAGTTAATAAAACTATTTTGAGAGTGTAATAACTACCAAGCCTGTATTTTATTTTATTTTTGGAGGGGGGAGTTACTTTGGTTTCTGTTTTTATTTTCGTTTCTTATTTTTCTAAATATAAAAATAAAAAAACACAAAAATCAATAAAATTAACATACTAATACAACACAAAAATCGAAAAATAGCACAAAACTAAAAAAAAAACACAAAACTCAATATAAAACACAAATATCACAATTAAAAATTATAATCAACAATCCAACAAACCGTACCCTACGTTTTAAATTCAAGGTATCGTCAATCTATGCAGTGTTTATCTTTTTGGGCTTCCGGATACAAATCTAGGTTAATAGATGAAAAAAGTGAATTTCCTTGTATGCTTTGTACATACATGAAGCCCAAAAGTTTTGGTTAGCTTATGAGATTGTGATGGAGAACAAAGGTAGTGAAAGGACTTAGGCTGGCCTTTGACGAACCTGATACTGTTTGAGGGCAAGAGTGTAAACCAATAAACAAGACTAAACCATTGCATGACTCATGTTTTAAAAATCGGACCAAATATCGAATTGATGAAGGGAAAAGTTTAAAGTTTAAAAATTCGATTTTATTAAGTCATTATAAAACCAGTATATTGAATCGATATAGAACAATAAGATATATAAATTATAAAAATAAGTAAAAATATATTATAAAATTAAATGTTTAATTAAAATATGAATAAAATACTAATATATATTATTATATAATCAATTAGTAATAATTCTAACTAAAATTGAATTTAATATTAAATATTAAATAATTAAAATAATTAAAATTGTATTTTTGAAGGAGATTGTATCTCATTTTCATTAAAAAATTTAAATCTTTTAATGTTATATAAAGAATAGTAAACCACGTTTTTATTTAAAATACTTGCGTTAGCATTTTCTACTACATTTAAATAAATTATAGATAAGTAAAGTATGAAATTATTTTGAAAATAACATAATATATTTTTAGATACAATAGAAACTAATAGTTAGTAGATGTTCCTAGTTCATTTTTTGTGAAAAATATATTTTCTTTATAAATTATCCTTTCAAGTTCATTATAATCAAGATCAAACAATGATTTTTCATTTTCTTTGATTCAGAAGTCAGTATAATTAATGCAATCAATAATCAATCGATCGAATCATTTGACTTATAATCGATCAAACCAGTTGATTAAATAAAAACTAGACGATTTTTTTACTAAGAGGTTTTTATATAAAATCGAACCAATTAACTAAAAGGTTCTCAATTAATCAAATTGAACTGGTCGACTCAAATCAGTTTTTAAAACACTGGTAATAACTATATTTACCATAAAATGTAGCAAACCATTAATATTATATTATTAGTTACTATTGAAATTTCATTTTATTTACAATTTATCTCTTTCAATTTAAAATCACTTCATAAATTACTCAAATTAATGATATTTATAAATCAAATATACGTATAGTCAACTTTGGAAAATCTTATTAAGTTAAGAACATTAAAGAAAAGAAACTAAAAAAATTTATCTAAAGTTATTAATTGAAAATATAATTATATAAATGATAGAGAGAACAGACCAAAAGATCAAACAGAAGGATGACACTAGTGTTGCGAATCCAAGTCCTGTAATGACTGAGCATGAAATAAGAATTGAAAAATGAGAAGGTACCGACAGCACATGAGCATTGAACAAACACATAGATCATATTATTGCTAACGCTTGCCTTGTCGTTTTCTTAAATAGAACGAGAAAGAGAAAGAGTGGCCACTGTATCTAATTAATTATACATACGCACATAATGGATAACATAATTACGACAAAGCAACAACATTACCTATTAGTGAATTCAATATTAATTACAATCTAGCAAATGTGGGGCATATGTAAGCATATATATGTATAATGGAAAAAACTACATGGTCTTTTAACCATGGCCATTCATAACCACCTTTAAATAAAATAAGGGGTATTTTAGTCATTTGATTATTATATCCCCCTTGTTTTATATAGGGATGACTATAAATGACCATGGTTAGATGACCATATAGTAAGGTCCATATATATATTGCCAACTCATGATATGAACTAAAAATTACATAAGAAGCACTCAACCTACTCACTTGTGACAACTTGGAGACAAATGACTTCTATAAAATAGGTAGCTTGGAGATAAATGAATTTTACAAAATAAATTATTTGTCATTTAATAGATATGCTTTTTTTCAAGCCTTTCCCTCCTCTATAGTAATTTTTTGAAATCAAGGGAGGTTCCAATCATATGATTTGATGATGAAAAAACTATTACTAATGTTTGAGTTTTAATATGTTAATAATATAAATTGATGCAAAGTGTACAAAAACATGTCTTGAGCCTAAGGTAGAAGAGCTCTCATGAAGAAAAATGGGAATGAAGCAACCGTTAAAGATTTGAAGTAAAGATCAAGACCCGAAGATCAAATAAGGATAGGTTTAGGAAAGTGTCTTAATTTGTAAGTCTTCTTGATCTTAATCAATGATTGGAAATTGCTCACATTTACATGACATATTTACATGAAATTTTGCATATAAGTTTTGAATTGTGGGTTTAGTACTTAATTTTTCTCACTTATGCATTTCATATGTTTATAATGTTTTCACAAAATTTTTTATTAACACTTGAATCAATGTAGCAATTGAAAAAGGCTTTTAAATTAAGCTTTAAAACTTATTTTAAATTAATTTAAATGTTGGGAAAAATTAGAAATGTTTTAAATAAGCTTGGATTATTTAAGATTGTTTTAAAGTAATTTAATGGATATAACATTATATTATGCAGTACAAACTTTCCCTTTTCATTTCAATTATAAAAAATCTCAATTCTAACAGCTAGTTAATTGTTCTGAAGGTCTCATATATCCTAAACCCTATTTCTAACATTTAGTAGCCGTCCAAAATGAGTGGGAAAAAAGAAACATTTAAGATAGTGTTTTTTTTTTACAATTACAGATTCATTAAAGTCGTCAAATTTTAATCTGCTTATCGCTCTCAATTATGGCCTCTACTTATGGTTTTATGCTTCTAAACCCTTTTTCTAACTCTGTATAATCATATCAAAGGTTTTAAGTCATGTGTTAAGCTTTAATTATTGGTTTTGTGCTATATTGAAGTTGTGTCTAAACTTAAGTGCTTCAAGTTTCTTGTATATCTTGTATTTATCATTCTATTTATACATTCTAAACTTGTTATTGAGCCTTAAATTTATTTTTTCTTGATTCTTCAAGCTCTTATGAGGGTTTTAAATCAATATTTGTCATTTACTTATGATTTTAGATTGATTTTTCATTTTACAAGACAACATAATCAAATCTGTCCAGTTTTATATGTTTCAATATTCATACTTATATTTGTCTATTTAAATCCAATATTTGTGCTTCAAATTTTCTCTACTTTGTTGCTGTTGTGTTTATTTAACTTCCAAGAAGATTTTTAACTTTTTTTTGGTGATTTTAGAAGGCTGGAATCAGTTGTATGTAGGTTGAAAGCTTAATAGTGAATATTTTACAGCTTATGCATGTTCTTGTTTTGTTCTTGTTATAATCCTTTTATTTTATGATTTAAATTTATTTTTATTATTAAAGTTAGTTATTAAGTGATAGATTAAGGTTCCAATATGCTTTTTGTATTGAGTTTACATTTTTTTATATTAAAAATATTGATTTTGAACTGGAACTTAGGTATTGCAGAATTTGACAGCTTGCATGTTTAACTATTCTATTTGACTTTTGAATGCATTGAACTCATTTTTTTCTTGCATCAATTTGATTGAGTATAATCCATTGAGAAGTTAAGAGGTTTTTCATATTGTTTATTTCTCTCTTATGATTGTAGAATCATTTTAATTGTATGAGCTTTAGTGGAACACCTCCATAGGTGTGTTTTAGTTACTCAATTGGGGAAATTGAACTAGTTAATTGTTGTGATTGATTTAAGGCTGCTCTTTGACAATTAAGATAGAATTGATAGGTTGGCTATGGCCTATATTAAACAAGATTTGAGTTGAATTGATCTTTTGAATGTGATTTGGTGTGATTTATGCTAATTATGATTATTAGGGAATGCATTGGTTTTAATATTACATAAATTACATTGTGAACCACATTTAACCATTGTTTTTTTATCAAGTATTTGATAAGCTATATAAGCTTGAGTCAAGGCTTAGGTCGCTTGAATTTGGGCCTCGTTTTATAGGAACAAGAATTATATATTTTTGTTGTGTGCAAAGAATTATTCTTCACCCATTGAAAACAAGATTATTGGATTCCTCTTGACCCTTCTAAATTAAGGTTGTATTAGGTTTCTTTTGACCCTTGTTAAACAAGATTACGTGAATTCCTCTTCATCCTTGAAAAGCAAGGTTATTGTAAATGGTTACTCTTCACCCTCTTTATGAAAAAGCAAGACTTTTATAAAGGTTACTCTTCACCCTAAGTAAGATTATTTTTAGTAAAATTTTTAACAAATAGTTAGAAAGAAGACGTAGTCTATCTTGGGAGTAGATGAATCTTTATAAATCTTGGTGTTCCTCTTTCTTCCCTCACTTTTAAATTGTATTCAGTTTTGTTTGTTTTATTATTGATTGAATTTGATTAACTTTGCATAAACATAGATATCATTATAGGTTGAATTATAACTTAATAATTCATATAATTAAAAATTTTCTAAGTTATTTAGTTAGTTTTATTTAGTACAAAAAATTTTAAACACCCAATTCGCCCCCTGTCTCTTAGGTGCCATAGGGCTTACAAACCTATATGGTCTGGACAGTGAAATATGACCAAATGCCCCTAACTTAATTTATTCCATAGGAAATCCCAAAAAAAAAAAAATCTTAAGGGAGTGAATAATTTTTGGGTTTATTTATTATTATTACCAATTTATAGACTCGTTACAATTTTAATTAGTTTGTTATACTTATAATTAGATGTTCATAAATGGATTAACAAAGAAAAGTGTACTTAAAAGTACGATTTCCAAGTCATATAAGCAAAAATTGTTAGTAGAATTGTTGGCATCTACACTATACTCGAACTATAAAAACATCGATTATGTTACATTAAGGGGTCTATTTTTCTATATATGAAAACTGAAAAAATAGTAAAAAAGTTGAAAAAAAATGCAAATAAAATATGAAAATCTAAAAAAAGAGCACAAAAAATCAATAAAAACTCACAAAACTAATGAAAACACATAAAAATGAAAATAGAAAATAGAAATAGAAAGCTGAACCAAATGAGACTCAAATTTAAAACATTTGCAATGTTAATAACTACTTATAAGCAATATTGAATAGTTAAACCTAAAGGGCTGGCTAACTTCCATATATAATTTAGTAAAAAAAAGGCAAGATTTCAATATACACAGACTAATCAAATTGTTGGAGATTGAGCAGACTTGCATTTGGGATGGTGACTTTGGACGAAGCGAATTATCATCTAATTATGTAATTCAATTCACATTTACTCTCATTGATCCTAAAAATGAAAAATAGAAATAGTAAAAAAATGCTGCTCAATATGAGGCTCAAATTTAATAGCTCAAATTGAATGGAGTACAAATGTGTATTATGTGTACAATATAGCCATAATGTAAGGTTGACATCTTAGGACGTGAAGCAATATCAATCTGTTACTCCATCTAAGTGATTCTTTCAACCTTAAAATATACTATCGAAGAGTAAGACTTGACATATGAGAATTATGGTAACCATTTTGATGCAATTTATGACATTCTACATACACTGGCCTATATTAAGTTTTAAAACTACATAACACAAAAATTCTTTTAAAACTTTTCAAAAAGTGTGATTTTAACTCTTAGAAATTTTATTTATATGTACATAAAATCTTAATCTTTAAAGCATTTTAAAATTTTTATAATTTTGAGAATATTTATAAAAAATTAATATTTTATAAATGTTCAGATATTACCATATCTCTAAATTTTGTCAAACTTCTATGATAAGTGTTACGTAATCATATCATAAAATATATTTTAATTTGTCAAAAATTTTAAGTAGACCTTACATTATGATATGGTCTGTACTAAAATTTTGATCTGAAATGCTACAAACTTCTATGTTAAGGAGGTGAGACGTTGGAACTTGAAAGTGTACTAAAATTTTTACTTTTGCTAGCTCTTTTTTTTCCCTCTCCACATCATATATTTCTTTAATAAATTTATGGTTTTGATGAGAGCAGGAGGCATTAGTGGTGAGGATGATAGTGGCAAAGTGTTTGTTATGGAGAGTGTATGTTTTTAGGGATAAGAGGCACAAATAGAGAGAGGAGAAAATCATATATAAAGGACAAGATCCTAAATTAAAAATAGTAACCTTAAGATTTTTAAGTTGATATTTTACCAATTGAAAGTATGAATTTTTAAAATATAAACTACTTGAAAGATGATGCATTTCGAATTAAAATTTTAAGTGGAATTCACATAATAATGCAAGGTCTACTTAAAATTGAGGTAAATTACAAAAAAAAAAGAACTTAACCTAAATTTGCAATAATAGCCAAAACACAAAATTTTGATAATTAAATACAATAACTTTCAATTTGTTGTAAAAGTAACTAGCCATTAGTAACTCTATTAAGTTTGATGATATGTCTCACATGTGTGAGACACATGTAACATATAGGTGGAATTTTTTTAAAAAAAATGAAAATTTTGTTATTTTCTCTCATTTGCATTGTTGTCTTGCTGTTCTCTAAGATTAGTAACAAATGCCAAGCCGTGCTATCCACATACCTCAGTTTACCAAGTTCCATACCCACCAAGTGAATTATCATCAAGATTGAAACTTTAGACCTCAAAATCCACATTTTGATTATGACGATGACCCCTAGTAGACCCAATTTGTGGTCTCTTTTCTCCTTTGACGAAACAATGCTTTAAGTCATCACTTCATCTTTCACCATCTTGTACTAGGACTTATCAATCCTATCCTTTGTATTCGCTTCAAGATGTAGTTGTATGTGTTGTTCAGAAGAATTTAGGAGCTTTTCTTATTTGTAAATCAATAACCTTGGGGGAGCTTAAAGACCTTGCTTTTATCTGATCAAATGTCACCTCTCTCAAGAACCATGGGTTTGATAATGTTAAAAGGTGTGTATTTGTATTACCTGCTTTTATTCTTAGTGGTTTTTGCATTCATGATGGCTTTCAACACAATGTAGAGATTGATCAAGGAGATGGTTAGTGAAGGATGGAGTGAGCATATGAGATCAAATAAAGAGTGGCTAAAGTTGAATAGCACGTTGAAATTCATGAATGTAAGGAGATCAAGACTGTTGGTAAAGGGGAAGGGTCTTGATCAAGTGAGATTATAGGTGGCAAAAGTGGGGCTCCAACCACTAAAACTAGCTGTTATGAGTTCTTTACTTATTTATGGAGGCAGTAAAATGTGAGAAACATATATTAAACTACTTCTTTCATTTAGACAAGATATATAAGTTATCATAATTTTTAAGATTATGACATGAGGTTCTTTATAGATTAGCAAATAGGAAGCTATTTTCATTGGTATCATTTTCTCCATTCTATTTGTAAACATTTTTCAATTAAAGGTATTTGAGAATATTTCTATCGATGGTGCTTTGCTAGATCTTAAGGTAGAAAAAAACAGAGGTGACAAAAACATACAAGGAAAAATAAAGGAATAAGGGTTTCAATTAGTTGTCTAACTTCATTTTTCTCATTTTTTTTCTTTTTTATTTTCACCTATATATTACACATGTCTTATAGGTAGCATACATGCCAACAAGCTTAATGGAGTTATTAACGACTGGTTACTCTTAAGACAGATTTAAAGTTGTTGTATTTAATTGCCAAAATTTTTTGTTCCAACTATTATTGCAAATTTTAGTAAAGTTCATTTTTTTGTAATTTAACTTTAAAATTTTGAAAATGAAAATATCTTACATGAAATATAACAAAAAATTTTGAAAAGAAATTAGAGATGCAATTCTTTTAATTGTTTTTAAAATATTAGAATTTTTTAAAACATTCCTAAAATATTAAGCATTTTAAAATGATAAATAACATTAAAGTGGAAATGATAGTTTTGGTTTAAGGAATTTTTATTTATTTGTGAGTTAAGTTTTGTTTTCATTTATGATCCTCCGTACCATGAAGGAGCCAAATTCAAACCTTAGATTGACTACAGTTTCCGTGAACTAACATTTTGCCACATACCAAGATATTTG
>JAOXYD010252881.1:0-16285 GCA_028565735.1 Pinacopodium congolense
GTTAATTTAGAAAACATATTAAATCAACATAAGTTAATAAATATAAAGCATCTTAGGGGGATTAATAACTTGAATCCTAACTTCATTATTGTTAATTAATTTTTTTGAGTTTTCCCTTAGATTTGTCTTCATCTACTTTGTTTATTTTCATTTTAATCAACCAAATATTCAACAATTTTTAGCAAGCTAGATAACAAAATTATAATTTCATTAATAGTGCAGTACTTAAGGCTCAACACCTGAATTTATCATAGTTATATTTAATAACAATAGGTACACTTGCCTTTTCATGTGTTGTGGTATTATTTATTGTGTTTCCTAGTTATTTTTCATTTGAAATTTAGGTACATCCATACGAACATCAAGTTTTTTGTGTCGTTGCTAGGAACTACGTCTTATTAAGTGTTTTATATTCTTTATTAAACTAGCTTTAATTACTTTGCTTTCATTTTTATTTGTTTAATTTTTTACAATCTTTAATTTTTTACTTTTCTAATTTTATTTAAGAACTTTTCATTTCTTATTCTTTCACTTTTCAGGTTAGGTACTTTCTTGTATGACCAGAAGTCATCCTGAAAAGTTGCTTAAAGCCGACCTAAAAGTAGAGAAAATGTTCAAAAGAGGTTTGAAATATAAGAAGTCAGAGAGCAGCACCAAGTTTGAGGTCCTAAATCCACAGGTAGATATAATAGACTAAGAATTGGGATCAAGAGTGCCATTGACAATGAGGGACTTATCAAGACCTTCCCTCCAAGGCATTGAATTTATCATCCATAGGCCAAAAGTAGATACTACGAGCTTTGAAATTAAGCTGTAGATGATTCAGATACAACAAAACTATGTATGGATTGGTAGGCTTCCCGATAAAGATCTAAATTCCCACATCACTATCTTTATAAATATTTGTAGCACATTCAAGTTAAATTTTGCTTTGGAAAGGCCATAAGACTGAGGTCATTCATGTTTAAATTGAGGAGAAAACCCAAAACATGGCTAAAGTTGAAACCGTCTATTTCCATTACTTTACGAAATCAATTAGATAAAAAATTCGTGATGAAGTACTTTCCTCCCTATCACTTACCTAAATTTTGTAACAAAAAAATTTCTTTTCATTAGTCAAAGCAAGAGAAGTTATAAAGTCTGGGAGGCATGCTTATTCAGATGTTTTATAGGGGTCTCAATTTCTCCACAAAGCAGTTGGTAAACGCATCATCTAGTGGCAGCACAAGTTTAAAAACACCTAAACAACTCTAAGAATTAATTGATAACATAGCTATAAATACCTACTAGTAGGAGAGTTTAAGGCAGAGATCAAAGCCTAATGGAGGAGTATATAGCATTCAATATCGTGGCCTTGTGGGATAGTTCAAATCCTAGTGGAGGAGAATATTGCATAAATGTCATGGCCTCTTTGGAAGCAAAGGTAGAGGCCTTGGCAGAAAAGTTAGAGAGCGTGACAATGATGTCTACCTCAACTCAATTAATGGTTTGCGATTTCTATAAAGGTAGTCACCCTAATCATGAACGTCAATTGTTAGTAGTTAGAGGGCAATCGGAGTAAGTGGATTATTTGGGCAATTGCCAAAATAATCCCTACATCAACATCTATAATCTGGGATAGTGAAATCACCCTAATTTCGTATAAAGAGCTCAAGGCTAGCAAATACATATTCACCCTTCTTGTTTTCACTCACATACACAACAAAATAAGCATCCTAGTTTAAAGGAGCTACTTACCAAATATATCACCTGAACTAATGCCTGTTTCTATCATATTACTGTATCGATTAAAAATCTATAAAATCAAGTGGATCAACTAAAAAGGAGCATTTTAGAGAGACCAATAGGTGCTTTACTTGGTAATACTGAAAAGAATCCTAGGGAGTAAGTACATATTGTGTTTCTTGGGTATGAGAAGGATACTATAGAAGTGGTATATAGGAGAGCACTGTAAGAGAAGATGAAGGAGTTACGAAGAAAAAAGATGAGGAAAAGAGGAGTAAGCCATCATATGTGGTTCCTATAAAGTAATTGTCGATTGACTTGAGGAGCACCCAGGTACCTATCTTGAACATGTAAAGAAATTAGATGTTAATGCCCTATTGGTTAAATTGCGTATACAGGAACCAAGTGATGACAGGTGTACCCATGAGGTGTTTGCATCAAAGAAGGCTAAGAAATGTACACAGAAGGTGAGTAAGGAGTGTGCCACCATAATTATCGATAAGATGCCTCAAAAGCTAAAAGACTTAATCCCTTACGTTATTGATGATTTACACTTGCATAATGCTGAGATTAATCTTATGTCTCATTAGTTATTTAATGAAATGGGGTTAAAAATTACAAAACCTATTAAGAAGAGTATCTAACTAGTTGGTAGATTAGTTAAATATCCTAGAGGTATTACAAAGGATATATTGTCAAAGTGAATAAGTTTATCTTTCCTCTGGATTTTGTAATTTTGGATGTAGAAGATGAAGATGATATCCTATTAATTCTAGGTAGACCTTTTCTTACTACTTTAAAAGCATTAATTAATGTCTTAAAGAAAAGGTTGACACTTAGGATTAATGATGAATCTATTACTTCTTCCTATTCAAAAGCTACGTACATTAATCCCTCCTTTAATAACCCTGTTAATGGAATTTTAAGTGCTATGTAGAAAAACCTCAATGATGGACCTTTATAATGTGATTTATTTATGGTTCCAAGCCTTGAAGGCTATAAAGGTGAATTGAAGTAAACCCTCAACATAAAGGAGCTACATGAATGGGGAAACATTGATAAAGTAAGAATAAAGAGCTCTAAGAATAAGAACAAGAAGAAAATGAGGTTCGGAGTAAGAAAGTTTATGAAAATTGAACAAGAAATGGCTCGTTGAGCTAATGACATTAAATAAGCGCTTTATGGGAGGCTACCCACCAATTTTTATATTGTTTTTGGATTAGTTTATGAGCTTTTACTTTGATTTTTTAATTAGTTGCAGACATGTTATATTTTACATGATTGAATTGTTTGCATGAAGTTTTTAAATAGAATTTTAAAAAGGGTTAAAATTATCCAACACTCTTACGATTTGATAAACTATCAATTAAGTCCCTATAGTTTCAAAATTATTAAATAGGTCTCTAAAGTTTCAAATTATTTTCATATGTTAGTCCTCTGTTAATTTTGTCCTACATGGACTAATAGCATATTTATGTGGCATTTTTTGAAACATGTGGCACGCCATGTGATACTGGACTAATGAGTAAAATTAATTTGAAACTTTACAGACTTATTTAATATTTTACCAAACTATAAGGACCTATTTGATAATTTATCAAACTACAATGATATAATTAATAGTTTACCAAACTATAAGGATCTAAATAATTTTAAACTCATCTAATGAATAATTTTAAGAATTAAAATAAAATTTTAGTAACTAAAGGATTGTATTTTTTAAATATATTATCATTTTAATAAATTATAAAAATTTCTTAAATTAAATTTTAAGAAATCAAATAAACCGTAAAAATATTTTATCTTTTACAAATTCAATATATATGACATTGAATATATGTGAGAGTAAGGTAAACGTGTTTATTAGATAAATAACACATTACTAATTATTTTCAATTCATAAATTTTTTAGTTGATAATAATTTGATTTAGATATGATTTTATATGGCCTAAAAATATTTTTATATTCAGTTTCAATTGGATCTAAATAAAATAAGATAGAACTTATTCATATTTAATATTTCACTTGAAATAATGTGAAGCATTTGTAAAATTGGTAATATAGATTTTTTGGGAAAATTTAAAACTTTATAAGAATATGAGAATAAAAAATTTTCATAAGAAAAAAGTGAAAAAAAATAAGTTTTATTTAAATTCAATTTAAGTCATTAATTTTATTTTGAATTAAACTAAAAATTTTAAAGCTATCTAATTAATTTTTATATAAAATTAATGATTTAAATCACATTTAAATAAATTTAAATTTAAGATTCAAATATTTAAATTCAAATAAGTTTCAATATATTCTTTAATATTTAATTAGAATTGAATATCTAAACCAGACTATTATCAGTGTAAAATTTTTATTAATTTAAAGCAATTATTACTATATTATTTATATAATAAATATGTTTGTATTACTCTTATATATATGCAATATCATAAATATTAAATTTGTAAAAAAAAATAATTTATTGTATATAATTCATTTTATTTTTTAATATTTTAATTTAAAATTTTGTATTCTTTATTAAAAAGACATAATATTTATAATACATATTTTTAATTATTAAAAATTATATTTTAATTATTAAAATAATTTAATAGTTAGATTTAAAATCATTTAGATCCTTCTAGTTTAATAAATTATCAATTAGATCCCTATAGTTTAGTAAAATATCAAATAAGTCTTTAAAGGTTTCAAATTAGTTTCACCTATTAATCTAGTGCCATATAAACATAACCCCTGTCTACGTTAGACAAAATTAATGGAGGATTAATAGATGAAAATAATTTGAAACTTTAGTGGTCTATTTGATAACTTTGAAATTATAGGGATTTAATTGATAGTTTATCAAACTACAAGTTTACTTAATGATTTTAACCCTTAAAAAAACAATTGAAATCATGAGTTAGATCATATGCATGATTTATTAGCTCAGCCCGTGATTTTTATGCAAACAAAATTATGGGCAGGATCACAGTTGTGATTCAGTCCGTAATTGGGATAGGTCTTGGGTGTTTTTATACACCCTCGATCCCTTTTCCCATTTTTCTCTAATCTCTTATTCTCCCCTCGCCCCTCTTATCTCCTACTCCTCTCCAAACCCTAATTCAACCTCTCAAGCTAAGTTTTTGTGCATTATTTCACTTGTTCTTCATCAATTTCATAAGGCATTCCCTTTATCCCTCATTAATCACTTGGAATTTTGGGTTTTCTCCATACTTTGGGGTTTCTTCATGAGTGATCCATTATTAGATTAACTAATAACAATTTTCATCATTAGATTTTTAGTTGTTAGGATAAGATGTTATATATCATGAAATACTTAACTTGTTGATTTTAGTGTATTGTCACACGGGTGATGATAAGTGCTAAAATTTTCATATTATTTTCCCCTTAAATTTGTGGTTTTACTATCCTAAGTATGAGATTATGATGTTTGGGTGATTATTGAGTATATAAGTGATGCATCGATGTTGAATATCTTATAAAGAGCAATTTGATTGAATTTGGAATGTTTGCTTGAGGTTTAGATATCTAAGGAATTAAACGAATGGATTTTTTTATGTCTCCTTGAGTTATGAATGACTTGAAACTTTTCCATGGGATCAATATGATCTTTAAAGTCAAGGGAATTGATGCATCATGTTTGCTCCAATCACACTTTTCCCTTCTTTTACTTGATCCTTAATTCTTATATCATTCTTATCACTTAAGCTAATCGATTGATGTTCCCACAAGTGATACACCATGTATTTACTAATTATTAAGGAACAGTACATGCTTAATTATATGAAGCCTTTACTAATGATTGGATTATCATTAAAATATGTTTACACATTTCCATGGTTTATAATTTTTTGAAGTTTGGCATTATCTTGCGCACTCCCAATTGCTTTAACCTTCCTGTAAAAATCATGGGAAGATAAAATGAAGTAGCCAAGAAGGCTCGCCATGACATGCCCAGTTCCTTTTAAGGCATTGGAACCACTATATATTGCCCTAAATTCAATAAACTCGAGTTCTTCCTCAATTATAACATACTACGTAGTCTGTCAATCAACCCAACCAAATATCCATTGTTTGAAGACTTAGAGAGTTTTGGCATAGAAATTTTTTTTCACTACTATCTGAAGGAAGGGGGATGAGATCACTTTACTAGAATAAGGGAGCCAGGTTATGGGAACCTGTTTTGCGAGTTATTGGTTACATTTAAGTTCTTAAATTGTATGGTGACTTTCGTTCGAAATGATATGGTGCAATTCTAGTTAGGTGGCAACCACTTCCTAATTGGGGACTTTAGTTCAACAATGGGGGTGACATCTGAACATTTCAAGGATGAGCTTATGACAAGATATGCAAGGCTTAGAGTTCACAACTCCAACTTAATCCTCCTAGTTTTGGGATAGAATTGGTGAAGGGTTATACAAGGCATGTGCGACAAAGAACACTAAAATCACCTCTCTAGCACTCCTAGTTCTCCACTACTTAATCAAACATACTATAGGAGTCTCACAAGACAACATAGGAGTTATGAAATTGAATGAGCTGATTCACTTGTAGTGCATGACCCACAACTATGATTCTAATATTGTAGGAGCTCTGGCCCTTTATTTCTCCCATTAGAGTACCAAAGGCAAGGGGATATTAAGTAGCTCCTCATATATCATGAAGTTGGCTAAATCCTTAAGGTCAGCTTATAGATTTGGATGGGGCTAGCCAAACAAATTCATAGATGCCTCACCATCAAGAGAGCTCAGCCTCCATCTAAGGAAAGCAACACAAGTGACGAATTAGGAAATAGTGATGATTTTGATGAGAAAAAGGGTGGAGACACCAACATTAGACCTTTAACAAGTGCTACACCATCTAATGCCATAGGATTTGCTCAGCTTAACGTCCATCTAGAATCCCTATGCCTCGAGATGAGATACTATCAAGCAATCGAGGACTCTAGATAGGTTGATTTATAAACTAGATGAGAAGATTATTAAAGGATCTACCAAGAGAGATGGGAGCTGTAGTAGGCATGATGGTAGAAGCATATTCAGTACCATCCATCATCTACCACCACTAACACCAACTGAGGACTGATGCCAGCCGTGGATCCTAGGCGACTTGGTTCATCTTTTATTTCTCTTTGTTCTTTCATTTATGTTTTTATTTTACTTTACTTTTGTAGGACTTAGATTTTTTATTTTAGTCTTAGTTTTTTTAAATTTTATCATATCTTGATCTAATTATTATCAAACAATTTGTGTTTTAGTTTTAATCTTCATGTTTTCACCACAAGCTTGGATTATTAACTTCTTAACGCCTTTAACCACATGGATTCAACTTCAAGTCACCATGGTTAACCACATGGATTCAACTTTAAGTCACCATGGTCATACTTCAACTTAGACTTCATTATTCAGGGGAGTTTCGTTCTCCTTTCTCTCTCTTCTTTCTTATGCACTTTAGTTATTTTGGTCCTTCAAATTAAAGACAATTTGGTTTAGGCATTAAAGGGGGAGGGGAAGTCAAATGGCACGATATATCATATATTACACACTTAATTTGTTAGGAGTCCAATGGAACGGCTTAAATATCTTATCTTAAATGACTGAAATTGAGAGTTAATTATTAATTTCAGTGTTTTAATCTTATCAATGTTTTTGACTTAATAAGCATTAAATAGTTATTAAATGATTTCTAAAACAAATTTTTTCTTTTTTTCTTTCATTTTGGTTGAATTACGTGTGATTTAAGACACCTTTTATGTTTAATGTCAAATTTTCAATGTTGTTGCATATGGACTATTGTGTGAATTTGGAATAGGGTGCGCTTTAAATGAATAAAAAGTATGTATATGCCTAGATAAAGTGAGAAAAAACTTTCACTTTACTAACTTCGTACCGATAAAAAGGTTAAAGTATATGAGTGAAGCAAATATTCATTTGCTATTGTGAACTAATGGAGTAATCAGAGATGTTCACAAAAAAATGTTTACCTTCACATCAAAGGGATAGATGACATTATAAACAAGCTGAAAAAGGTAACCGAGTTAAATAACTAGGGACATTCACAACAAAATATTTTTCCTCACGTCAAAAGACAAGGTGAACCCCAAAATTTCTCCAAATTAAAACTTGAGTTATGCTTTATATTAATGATAATTCCCTTAAACAAGTTTGTATAGTGATCTATATGAAACTTCATAGAAGTTTGATATTATACATTAAATGTTGCTTGGTTACTAACAGTGTGACTATATGTGTGTTAAGAAAGTTTTTGTCATGAAAGAACTGTGATTTGTAAACTAGATTAAAAGCATTGATTGATTTTTGCTTGTGTTCAATCAATTCTCAACCCTTAATTGATACTGTTTTAGTAGACCTTTAAGTTGTTGCTTGAGGACTAGTAACAACTTAAGTGTGGGGGTATTTGATAGCCCCATAGCATGCATATTTTAGACATAATTTGGCACTTGTTTGGTTAAGTTTTAAATGAAAATCCATGTGATTCTTATGTAGTTTGAGTTAAATGCTATGAATGAGATTTTGGTTAGTTGTTTTTATGTTTGATCATGTTTGATAGATTTTTGGAGAGCCATGGAATGCACCTTTCCATATTAAAGAGACATGGAAGCAACTTAGGAAGCAAGGATAGCATATTGAAAAAGCTCTATCTCAACTTTCATGGAAAAAGGATGAAAGATAGAAGAGATATCTTAAGAAGATTGAAAGGAGCTCATAAGCTGTAGGGATTACAACTAACATCATGACCATAATTTCCCTAACCTAACTATGATTTTTTTCCAAAAGAAATTACGACCAAAATCATGGTCATAATCCTGGCCTTAATTGTGATGGACCACCCATATGCAATTAAGATGTTTTTAAGTTATTCAAGTGATCCTCTTGCCTCTAGACACCAGTTAGTAGCTGCCAAGGGATGAACGATGAATCTTAAGCTATTTCCAAGGGTTCTTGTACAAAGAAAGTGAAGTTGGATAAAAAAAAACGTTAAGGTTTCAACATCAAGATTAATCTTAGGTAACATTCATCATCAAAGAGTTAAGGAATTCAAGAGCTTCACCTATAAGCACTTCTATTCCCTTTCTCTTTATGATTTTTTTTTTGTTTTTAGAATATTCAAGAACTAAACTTCTTATAGGATTTGGATTTTTATGAACCCTAAGATGCAGTATACATTTTTTTTCTTTCATTAAATGAGAATTTTCTATATTTTCCTTGAATGATCTATGGATATTAATTGAAATTGATTTTTGAATTAATTGTAACCATGTAATATTCAATTCCAATATATAATTTTCATATGTTTAGATAGACCAAATCAAATATATGATTAAATCATCCATAAGTAATGCATCTTACATGAAGACCTTGACTATAGGCTTATATAAGATGTCTGGATTAAGTGTGAGCCTAACCAAAACAATAGTTCCATAATTCTTAGTAATGCATTCAATGGGTAAAGTGAGATATTGTGACCAACTGTTTAGTTTATCAAATTGAATAGGAATTGCATGACTTGACTATGAGCTTATGATTTAATTTAGGGAGCCTACGGTGGTAATCCAAAAAACACATTAATTCAAGATAAATTGATGAATACAAAGCACCTTAGGGGGATTAATAATCTGAATCCTAACTTCATTATTATCAGTTAATTCTTATGAGTTTGCCTTTAGATTCACCTTCGTCTATTTTGTTTATTTTCCTTTTAATCAACCAAATATTCGACAATATTTAGTAGGCTAGATAACAAAGTTAAAATTTCATTACTAGTGCAATCTATTATTGGTTGGTTTAATACTCAATAGGCTCAACTAATTCAATTAATTAACATTCAATTTTATTTCAATTCAAAATCAACATTATGGCAGTGTACTGGTCAATAAGTAATAAAGTGGAGCATTTTTATGACTATGGGATGTTGAACCCACAAAGAAAGTATGACTACTAGAGGAATCAAATTACAATTATCTAGGGAGCTCAAGATTTCCTAAACTAATTAAACCAAAACAACTAAATTAAATTAAAACACTTCTAACAATGCAAATTAGATTCCAAATTGTCTAAAGATTGCCAAATTGATTGATTAGCTAAGGATTAGAATGCTTAATCTAAGATCTTCACTAAATCAAGACATTGCTATGGTTAAGTCAATGCCTTTTCTCTAACCATCCTAAATTGAAGTTTGGTTATTAATTCAATTAATAGGCATTATGCTTGAAAGTTCAAGAAGTTATAATCCTAAATTCCATATTCAAGATTAGTATCCTTATAATTAACCAAAGTTGATTTCTCGGATCCTTGATTAAAACCATGTTGTTTACTAGATTTTCCAATGATTAAAGTAGATAACTATCATATCTTTAACCATCTTTAATCTCATCTGAAGTAGCCAACTCAAAACAAGCATTAATATCTCACATAAACAAAGATTAACATCCAATAATGTGATAAAAACTCAATCAATCCATCTAAGAACTTGTCCTAAGCTCTAAATCAGATTAAAACATCATATATATGCAAGAAAAATCATATTAAATCAAGATAGCTCATGTTCTTGAAATATATGAACAAGGAGTAAGAAATTAGTGATAAAAGGGGTTTAGATTTCACCGAATAAATCTCTAACATGTTATACAACATTCAATCAACTTAACAAACTCCTAAAATTCTTAATTACAACCTAAAATAACCAAAAACGAAGCTGGAAAAAGAAAAAAAATAAAAACCTAACCTAAGGGAAGAAATGAGAAAAGTAAGACTAAATCTAATCTAAACTACTTTAAATCTTGTGGTAGCTACTTGAAATTTGATCTCTAGAGCTTCATTTATTTGTCAGGAGAAAGTAAGAGCAATTTAACAAGTTACAGTAAATGAGATTTGAAAAAGCTCGACAAGTAGTAAAATGACACTTGAAGAACAGTCAAACGATGCTATAATACCGCTACCATTTAAGTCCCAATTCAAAGCAAAACGACGCTCCTTCATAGTAAAATTGTGGCACAGATAACTTGCCATTTTACTCCTAAAATTAGCTATTTGCACTGTAATTTTCGAACTTTTTTTCAAATTGTAGGCTCCAATATGCAAGTTAACAATTTCAATAAATAAGTAAACACTTAAACACTAATTTAGGAGTAAATGTGCATCAAATTACACTAGAAAATACTATAAATCAAGCACTTATTAGAATCCTTAAGGTTCAACACCTGGATTTACCGTAGCTATATTGCATAAGGATAGGTACAATTGCCTTTTTGTGTGTTGTAGTATTTTTTTAGTATGTTTCTTAATTATTCTTTCATTTAAAACTTAGGTATATTCATACGCACATCATTGATCATGATGAATTGTTTGGAATTGAGGTCAAACATCTTGTATCCTTTAGCACTTGTGAAAAAACCAATAAAAACATATTTCGTTGACCTATTATCAAATTTACTTCTATCTACTTCTTTAGTGGAAAAAAAAAAGAAAAGAAAGGTAACCAAATACTTTTAGGGTGGTTAAATTAGGATTAATACCAAACGAGATCGAATAAGGAGATTTGTAAGATGAGAGGGGAGAGAGAATACAGTTTATTAGGTAAAGTACATGGGGAACACAATCTACCCAAATTTCGTCGGCAAGTGAGTTTGCATTTTTAATGCTCTTGCTATATTTACAATGTTTCAGTGTTTTCTTCGAATTCTGCCATTTTATTGTGGTTTTTCCACACACTTTTCATTCAAAATCCCCTTCTCTTTGTAAAAACTTGTCATGGAAAATTCCATGCCAATATCACTATAAATATACTTTACTTGTTTGTCAAATTGTCTTTCAACATAGATACAAAAGGCTTTTATCAATTATTAGGTCTCTGATTTCTGATATTGATAGGGATATATTTTATGATATTTTTATATAAATTTCAATTTCATTTCATCACTATTTTGATGTTTAAATGCTTGAATTATGTTTTTTTAATTTATATGCAGATTTGACCTTAGGACATAAATATAAGTTTAAATGGCCAAGTTTTGAGTAGAGTTAGAGCCAAGTTTTGAGTAGGGTTAGAATGAAATTGGAACTAGAAAACGTGTAGAATAAATTTTAGGACTTACATCATCATGTTTTGAGGTTTCAAACCAAATTGTAAGGTCATATGAAAATCCATGAAGAGTACACAAAGAAAAGAACAAGATAAGCTCAATTGAACACCATATTTGGTGCAGGTGAATTCGGTTATGCATTAGGTGTACTTTCAGAATTTATATTATTTTGAAAATTTTTAGATGAAAGAACATCATGTAAAGCATATGCATACCAATGTTCATGGCTATTGAAGGTGTATAGAAGGAATTAGAAAAAAAAAAAAAAAAGGCGAAGAGTGGTAGAAGCTATCAATTTTTGGGACTTAAATAGAATTTTCCAAACCAACATTGTTTTGTGATTGTTAAGGGCAAACTTAACCAAATTGCTCTCAAAACATCCCAAAAGCCCTAGTAGCCATCCAAGATATATATAAGGAGCTTAAAAAACCTAAAGAAAAGCAAATTTATGTCATTCTTGAAGGCTCCCACTTGGGTAGCCCCTTTTCTCTTTATTTTCTTAAGTTTTATTTTTTTGTTTTCATCTCTTTTCTTCTTGCTTCATATCTAGACCTTAGATTTAGTTGTCTAGGTGTTAAACTTTGGTTTATTTGTATTGTTATTACTGTCTTTTTCTATTTTGTTTTATTTTATCATGTATTTCATTTGGGTTATATTAAATGCTTGTCAAACCTTTACTTGGTTAGTTTAATGTTAAATCCTTATTTTCCAACCTTGTTAATATTTATTTGCTTTATGATTTTTGCATTTTATTCTTTATTTAGTTTAATTTCATATCGTGGTTGTGTTAATTTTAGTATATTAACTTAATTTTAACTAGGTTTGAAATAATCGATGGATTTATGGATGATAATTGTAAGAATTGAAATGGATCTTGAATAAGCATTGTGATTTATACTAGGATTAAGTTGGAATTCAAAATTAATTCCATGGATTAGGCATTAACTCATAAAATTGGCCATCCTAGGTGTAATTTCTAATTCAATTACTAGGTTTTAACTTTTGATCCATAATTGTGATTGGTAAAATCCATAAGTGGTGATAAGTTAATTGACTTTATAGGTAAACTTAAACAATTACCTTAGGATTTCAATTCTCTAATTTACATAGACCGAGTCAGTGTAATTATGGCTTAGGTTAGTGATTCCCTAGTTCTTAATGATGTCACACTACTAAATCTAGACAGTTTGTTCTAGATTGTTGCATGATTATGGGTAAGTTTTCTATCGTATAGGACTTATCTAAAAATGGAGGAACTTAAGATGTAAGAACTTATTTGTGTTTATAAGCAAACATCTTTGGCATAACACAATTTACATGTATTTGATGATTCATTATAATTCATGAATCTAGAAAATATCTTTTGACCATATTTTCATTCTTGCTAATTGTTTCTTGCCTCTTTACTTTATTTTTATTAATTGCCTTTTAGCTTAGTTTAATTCTTTTCCAATCAAGGGTTTCTTTTATTTTCTTTTTCTTTTGCGCAATATTAGGAATAGCGTAAGAACACTATCAGCTCTCTGTGAGATCGACCTTGACTTACCTTACTATATATTAGGTTAGTTAAGTAAATTTTATTATTTAGTGGTTCGTGACAAACTGACCATATATCCAAACACTAAGAAAAAATGTTAACTAATAATATGTGATTTATGATAAGGACCCCATTTATATATATATATATATATATATATATATATAAAAGATCAAAATAAGATACTACAACAAAGACACTCGGATAAAAGGGTAACCTTCTTTGTTTAGAGAAATGACAAGCATCACGTTATTCTATGAACTGAAAAGTAATTGATAAATCTATTTTAGATCAGGTTTGCAATCTTTAATTAAAAATGTGTCCTAGTTTTTTGTACCATAAGTTGTCTTGGTATGAGGAAACATCACAAAGAAGGGGTCTAATGTCTTGAGTTGATGGAGAAAGATAGTATAGACCATTGATTTGTTTAGAAAAACCAGTCATCTTCATAGTTTTGGTATCCTGAATATGACATGAATAAGGGGTAAAGATTAGTTGACAATGACATGAACTAATGAGCTTGTTGATTGAAATTAAGTTAAAAGAGTATATAGGCACAAAAAGCACATTACTAAGAGTGTGTGAGTATATAGGTTTTTGTTCTGTCAATCATTTAGTTTAGGGCCTGTTTTGCTATAAAAAAATTGTGGTTCAATGATTGGGTTTATAATTTCAAATTACGAAAAATAAAATAAAATAATAAATAAAAGATTCTCAATATATTTAATTTAAATTATTTAATATACTATGATTTATAAATTATATGTTTTAAATAAATTATAAATTAACGATTCAAAAAAATTGAACAATGTGATATTAGGCATTACTATTCTTAATTTGTTACAAGACCGCTGAAGGACCAACAATTTAATGTTTTGAAGTTAATTATGGCATAATTTACTGTACGTATTTGTTGAGTATAGGTATTTACTTAGTTCGTTAGTGTATTTATCCTAGTGCAATGAGGATTGGGTTTATGAGTTACAATTACAAATGCCCCCAATTCTAATTTAGCCAAGCCCACTTGGATCCCCATAACTGCAAGTTTCTGATCACAGAAATGGGTTCATTTAGAGCAAGTTGGGCCTAGAGGACACTTACCTCAAATGATAATAATGGTTTCTATACGTTTTTATGAATATCAATTCCCACCAAATTCACTCATGACCTTAACAAAAAGTTTAAAATGCCTTATTTGATATTTGGCATTTGGAACTAAAACAAACGAGACTTTTGTTTTTTAAAAAAATTCAAAGGTCCTAAATTCAAATAAAAAATAATTTAAAAATCAATGATAAAATTTACTGTTCATAAATCGAATTGGGCCAAATCCATATAAATCTACCTTGGTCATATTTTCTTTTTTTCTTTCACCTTGATCTCATGCCTAAATTTAAAAATTGACAAAATATCGGCATATTTTATATTTTATTTCTAGTTTTTATTCTTACTTATTGTTTTTCAGAATAACATTGCTTACAAGCTTCCTTTTATTTACCATTAAAAACAATCAATTTCTTTTTTATATGGAGAAAATTTATGTATGTTAAGTATATATTAATTTAAATTTTAAGAAGGTGAATAATTTACAAAATGAGTACTTTGAATAAACTAGTTAACAAATTAGTGTAATACTCAATTTAAATGGTCATTAAATCTCATTCTTCATTTTTAATATTTAAGTATTAATACAAAATAATATTGTTTTTGGGGATTGGATCAAAGGAAAGATTCATAAACTAAGAAAATATGTCCGATAATAATAATTGATAAAATGTCTCATTAAATCACTATATAAATATTACTGTTTCTTATACAAGATCATTTTTTAATTTTTTAGTAAATATAAAAAAAGTCTCTTTATATCTAGAATCAAATATTAGATAACATTTTAACATTTAATTGTATAAATTTAAAAGAAATCTTTTATCTCAAATACAAATATTAAAAACTCACAAGTTGAATGGTACACTTAAATCACATGCTTAAATAAAAGAAAGAAAAGATTATATCACAAAGCCTTGGAAACTTAAAAGCACGAAAGGTAAAATGCCCTTCAAATTTCAAAAACATGTATAACTTTCTCCTTTTTTTCTTACTATAAATCGCATCTCAAAAGAAAAATTTAGGATGTAATTGACTTCAAGCGTGCTAAGCCAGCGGAAGAATAAGATGCCAAACAATGAACTTCAAAATGCTTTAGGATATCTCTAATTCATTTTTTTAAATAGAGTAGAATTTCTTTTATTTTATAGATGTTATAGTACTTTTTACTCAAATTAATAATTCTATTTTTTTACATTAAAAAGAAATATTTTCGACATATTCTTTTTTATCTTTCATTAATGATTATTAAAATTACTTTATAAATTTAACTTTACTTTACTTTTCGCGTATATTTTTATTCACAATATTATTGTCGTTATATTTTTATGGTAATAAACAATAAATAATAAAATTTCAATTAAAGTATAATTTGTTATTTGATAATACTAAATGAAATAATATATGAGATATACTACACTATTTTATATTTAATTATAGTAAATGAAAATATAATTACGTAATATCAAACATAAAATTTTATTGAATTTTATAAATAAAAACATTTTAACATTAAAAAAACACATAATATTCATTACACCAAAAAAATTAAAAGATAATATCATCACTGAAACTAAACATAGCATAATCCATTAATCCTCTAAATTAGTATATTGTTCATATAAATGTTCTATTAATGCATTCCTTAATTAGATATGAGCAATTTTGTCTTTGACTTGTTTATACTGGGTAAGAAATTGTTGAAATCAAGTATTTTCATCTGTTAACCTTTTTACAGTCGATTTTTGAGCCACCATTACATTTTTGATTGGTCCATTTATACAACAATAATACTCAACAAACA
>JAOXYD010252891.1:0-29868 GCA_028565735.1 Pinacopodium congolense
TAAATTACACCATTTTGTAAACTTTATGAGGTAGAGTACAAAATAAACATTTCTCTACCAATGTATGAAAGTAAACTATATCACCATGCTTAAATGACATAACCAACCTCCTAGAAGTACTTGATCAAGTAGTGAAATCATGCCAATATAACATTGCAAGAATTAAATCAAGCATAATTTATGGTGCCAACTAATATACAAGCCTTATAGTTATATAGGGTAGGTGCCAACTAGTCTACCTTGGCTAATATACCTTCACCTACATAAATATAGCCTCAGATAATTTATCTTGAATAATAAAATGGCACCTACAGTATTCTAGCACCGATTATAGGTTTTAGTTAGTTAGAATCCTTTATACACCTCAAATACATATTCATCAACTGCCTTTTTAGAGTCTCAAATCATGATATGATAAGATTCAATCATACAACATACCTAACATGTATATATGGCACCATCTATAAGAATGCATCCATATTGAATTAGTTATGGGTGTTCCACATCACCCAAAATCACAAATTGCATTCTTGTTAATCTATATATGTCCATAAATAATGTAGAACAATGGACAATTCCATATAACAAAACCTTTATATTTAATAATTTGATGAAATCCTATTTTTCTTTCTAAATATTCTAAATTATCGTTCTTTACTAATCTACTCAAAAGTGAAAATTAAAGGTTTGTAAATAGCTAATCAACACTCAGTAAGACATTTAATAAGCATATTTAAACCAATAATGAACTTATAAGGCCCAAATTGGCATGTACTACTAACATTTGTTAGATATTGTTTCGATTGATATGTCAATACAAACTCATGATACGGAAAATGTTAATATTGTTTTGACTGATATGTTAATACAAATGATACAAAAAATGCTATCTTTCAAGCTATATTGGTTTACCATTTATCAATCAATATAGTTACAAATTTGTAGTAGAAGTTTTCCATATTTGAAGAAGCATTGGTTGACCACAAAAGCATATTGATCAGCCCAAAACCTAGTATTAGTTGATCACTAACCTATGTTGGTTGACTAAAGTACTTGAAAATGCATTTCCAAAACTTCTTTAAGATTGTCAAACTATTAAACCCATTCTTTTGATAAAAATTGACTTAAATTCATCTAAAAAGATTCCCTAAAAACTATGTTTGAAGGTTGAGAAGATATTTTTTGAAATCAAAAGCTTAATTTTTTTTATAATTTAAAATATTTATGCATTAAGTTAAAAAGATGAAATGCTTAGTCCCTTATAACATTAAAAATGATCAATTAAGAAATAAAATGAAAATTATATTTGCATTTGTAAACTTCTCATGTATTAAACTTCCTTGATCTTGATTTTATCCTTCACTTTAGTGGATTAGAGAATTTGATCTCCCACTACGATCATGATCTTTATTTGATATCTCTTAACTTTAATGGAGCATAATTTGAATATCTTTCACATTACTATCTTTTAGGACATGAAAAATGATCATTAGTAGTAATTATATTTTGTTATCATTAAAATATGGAATAGAACCTCATTTAGTTGAACAATGTCTTCTATCTACTATGGGCAATATTAATCCTCCTTTATATCAACTGGACCTTCTCGACCATGTCTTGACCTATCTTAGTCTCTAAAACCCTCTTCTCACCCATTTCATCTAATAAAACATGGAACCTATACTTTGTCTTATTAAGTGAATCAAAAGGCATCATCAAAATTCTAGGGTAATAATTGTTATTGTAAGCAAAGTCTATTGATACCAAGTGCTCATTCTTTACCCCTTTTAATTTTATAACATAAACTCTTAACATATGGTCCAAAGTCTATATCATCCTTTCTTGTTACTCATCAATATAGAGATGAAAATTTGTACTAAAACTCAACCTAGTCCCCAAGGTGTCACCCAACATTGTTCCTATGATTGGTCACAATTTAGTATCTCAATTTAGATATGATGGTAGGAATTATATAAAGTCTCATGATCTTCTACATGTATATTATTGCCCAATCTATATGGTGAGTAAGTCATCTTAACCAACAATAAATGAGCCAACTTGATCATTCTATCTACAATCATTTATATTGACTTATGACTTCTATTTTTCCTTAAAAATGCTATAACAAAATCTATGGTAAATTCCACTCTAAAAATGGGTAAAAATGCTATACCTCTCTTATTGATCTTTAGTGCCCTCTTCAATCTACTAACACTTGATACACTATGCTAAAAATCACGCTATATTCCTTGGTGAGTTTTTTAACCAAACATTTCTCTTTAAGTCCTTGTACATTTTGGTCTTAATACTTGTATAGAATCCTTAAAAGATCAAGTCTCCTCTGCAATCTCTCTCTTCAATCCTAAATCATCTAAAGCATATAACCTAATCTTGAGCTTTAATACTTCACCATCATCAACATGAAAATATGAGATTCTTCCCATGTATACTCCCTCCCAAATCCTTATAATCTGTTCATCACTCTGTTGATACTCCATGATCATGATGATTAAAATAGATTTTAACCTTAAATTACTTAAGCATGCTTCCAACACTAGGTTAACCCTTCTAATTCCATTTTCTCTATTCATCATACAACTCTAGCTATAAAGTGTTCAACATGGAAAGTTTACCATGCTTCTTTTGATTTAATGCATCTACCACCGTATTAGCTTTATAGGGATAGTAATGAATTTTCAAATCATAATCCCTTAGTAATTCCAATCACCTTTTCTATCTCATGTTTAGTTTCTTTATTTATGAATAAGCAATTCAAACTTTTATGATTCATATAAACCTCATATCTTTCACCATAAAGATGATGTCTTTCAATATTAAGAGGAAAAATCATTGTTACCAGCTCTAAATTATGTGCAAGATAATTGTGTCTTATATAATTGGTTAGTCTATCATAAATATTTGAACAATTAACCAATCAAGCAAGCCATAGTGTGGGGACTTACTTTGCATCTCTTTGCAACATTTGTTAACTTCATAAAGGGACTTAACATCATGCTTCATGAAACTAGATATATCATTAAGTAACTTAATAGTTTTAGTAGGAGAAAGAACTTGGATAAGAAAGTTTGAGATAAAGCATTCCATATAGTAAAATAATTAGGGACGATAGAGTCAAGCCATACCTTAGCCTTATCTTATAAAGATAAAAGAAACAAACTTAATTAAGCATTATCAATTATTTAATGTATCTCAGATGTCTCAAAAATCTCTTAAAATCTTGTTGTGTGGTTGGATCCTTAGTTACTCCACCTCCAAATTGTGACTATTGGTTTGATCTCAAAATTTTTATTAGCTAAGGTCCTTTAGTATTTGTTTAGGCTCCTCTAAAATCAATCATCACATAGTCTCAAAGTGCCTTTGTGGCTTTTGGTTAAAAATTAAATCCTCCTCCATATTCTCTATTTTCTCCTCTCTTTATTGTTTTTTTGAAGCACATAATGTTCTTTAAATTTTAAGGTTATGTTCCTCCTTTCTAATACTAATATCCTGTCTCATGACCTAATGAATATCTAAATAAATAAAATCAGATTAGTAACTAAACATAAAAAATTAGACCAATAAACTAAAAAAATTCTAAAGTAACTAAAAAATAGTGAGACAAGAACAATTGTCTCCGCTATAATGGCAAAAAAAACTTGATAGTAAATTAACTATAAATGTAAAAATTGTAACAAGTAATATAATGACGAATAAAATATTGTTCCTATGCTAAGTATGCCAATTATCAAATTTTATTAATTACTTAACTACTAGCTCATTGAATTAATTTAAGAATTGATTAAAGAAACTATGATATTAAACTAGTAAAAATGGAAAAAATGAGGGAAATTATATAAAATAAAAAAGAATGGAACTTTTTATTAATAGTAAAAACATAAAATTTAAAATTAATTATGATGAAAATTAACAATATAGAGATTAGAATTTGTCAGTTGACTTTTTATGATTAATTAAATTTAACTTATTATACTGATAACATAAATCACCTTATTATATATGAAGTTATCTTAAATGATAAATCATATTTATTTAACTAATCTTATGCCTACTTTCATAGCTATAAGTATTAAATTTTATTTTAAAAAAATTTCTAGGGTAGTCTATATATTTGACTTAAGAACATCTTGGGTTCATATGCCATACAAAAGTGTTCTACTTTGGTAATAAACCTAGCTTGTGTGTATTATTTTGTGGATTAATATTACACTTTCACTAGCAATACATCATGCAATATCTCAAATCATGAAAAATAAAATCAACCTTTCACAAGCATTAAGTACAAAAGATAATATATCAATAAATAAGCATCATTATTCTATCATATTATAATTAAGAGACTACATCTAAACTTTAAATAAATAACTTAGCCTTTCATTAAAACAAAACAATAAGAAATCATCTTTATCAAGTTATACCAAAGCATGATCTATAAATCCTAAATATTAACTGAGGGTATTGAATAATAACTCTATTAATAGCGAAAGCTAACAAAACAAGAAAGAGAGGAACTATGTAATTAGAGTAATCTAACTTCTAAGATGCTTCCTTCTTGTTCCTATACATCAACAAAACACAAAATATCTTCTGTGGGGTTGTTAAACATGAATAAAAGTGATATATGAAGTTTAAAACTCTCCCAAATATGTAGGAATCATGAAGAAATAAACATAATTAAAGGATAATATGGACGAATAAAGGCTACTCTCATAAAATAGGTCTCATTTTAAATTTGAAGGAATTTTTAGGAATGAGTTACGTAGATTTTCAACTATTTTTTTACATATATTTAGAGAAATTTTAGTCTTGATTCCAAGTCAACTTGGAGTTTCTTTAGAAAATGTATTACTAAAATGGTGTTATACGCTCAAAAAGTAACCACTTCCTAGTTAAAAAGGAATTATAACGATTTCTAGGTCTATGATTTTTGTAAGTATATTATAGGTGCTTGAATTTTACAAGTCATTTTATTGATTAGGAAGAAATAACTCTTATAGAGGCCAACTTGAAAAGGAGATCTTAGACAAGTAGGATTCATATTTTAATTTAGAATCTAAATATGAGTTTCTCAAACCATGGATTCAAATTTGAATACTCTAAAATTTCAATTAATTTAACAAAACAAATTTGAGAGAAAATTTCATGCAAGCCATTCCTATGTACATATAGATTACTTTCTAGCAAGTTTCTATCTTGTTCCTCTCCTATTCTTCATAAAAATCTTTCATAGTTGACGAAGATACCCCTTTATATTTTTGCATCTTTTACATCTTCCATTTCATCTCCATCTTTGATAAATTAAGTTCCAAAAAATAAAATCAACAGACTAGTTAATTAAAAATAAAGATAAATGAGATAAAAGAACAAAATAGTAATAAAATACTAAAAGATCACTAAATTATGTAAAATATATTATTCTATGTCAAATATAACCAAATTAATTTCAGTGAAAAAAAACTACTTTATCAATGAATTAACACCAATAAAATATCAAAATGAAAAAATGTGTGGAATAAGTCAAATGAGTACGTAAGAAAGAAGCTCATTCAAAAGTAAGAGAATGGTAATAACTACAATATCTTTATAACTCTTGTATACCAATTTATTTGGATCATATAGGCATACAAGTTTAGGAAATAAGAATTGTGCTTTTGTTATTGTTTATAACTATACATGGGTGCTATTTCTTCTCCACAACTATTGGAATTTTTATGAATTTATAAAGAGTGATAAGAAGATTGAAAATGAGAAAGGCTTAATTAATGCATCTATGATAAATGCTTATGGTAGGGGGTTTGGCAATGAGAGATTTAAGTTGTTTATAAAAAAAAGGGAATATCTCATAATTTCTCTACACTAGGACATCATAATAAAATAGGTAGCTGAGAGAAAGCAAGCAAAAATTCAAGAAATAGCTAGAACTATGTTTAAGTTACCTAAATATTTTTGGTTCAAAGATAAATTAATGATTTTTAATAATATGAATAGGATTCATTTTAGACAATTATTAAACAAATGTAAATTGGTTTCTTAATTGCTATATTCAAAAGGAAGTTTACATGGAACAACTAATAGTTTTTGAGAGTTGAAATTCCCCTAATCATGTTTACAAGTTACTGGAAGTTCTTTATGTCTTACGCAAGTTGTTAAAGGGTGATCCAATAATTTTAATATATTTTTTTGAAAATTATTTTACAAATTTAAAGTGGACGTTAAGTTATTCATTAAGAAAGAAAGGACACTTTCTTTCATAGAATGTATATGGATGATAATATTTTTTGTACAACTATTGAACTCTTGTGTAAGGCATTTGCTAATATTACCAACAAGGAGTTTAAAAAGAATATGATAATTTTTTTTGAATATCTTCCCTAGAATTTATATGAAGCAAATAAGAGGACAAACATTCATAAATTAAGTAAATTAAACTAAAGAAGTATTATATAAGTTCACTATGGATGAAGCAAAACCATAATGCATACCTACAAGCTTCTTTATAAATCTTTATAAGGATGAGGAAGATAAGAAAGTGCATAACAAATTATATTGAGGTATGATTAGAAGTTTATTATATCTTGCTATTAGTTATGATGATATATTATTTGTCCTATCTAAATGTATTATATTTCAGGCCAAATCTAATTTACTAGTTTTAAAGAGGAGATATATTTCAAAGGGATTTCTTCTTTAGGAATTTGGTTTCCTAAAGTAGATCACCTAAAACTTACAAAACTTTTTAATGCAGACTATGTAAGATTTCAATGTTTAGATGATTCCCCAAAATCATTATCTAACTAGAAACAAAATTTAGTTTCTTTATCCATAACTAAGGCTGAATCTACTACTTATATAGTTATGATGTTCAAGTTATTTAGATTAGGCAACAACTTAGGGGCTTTGGTGTAAAACCTTCTTATATAACCTTGTTAAGTAGGAACGTTAATACTAATTTATCTAACTAAGAACCTAATTCAACACTCTAGAAAAATCACATAGAGATTAAGTATCATTTTACAAGAGATAATGTTTAAAGTGATTCTCTAGAAGTTTTACTAAAGCTCTTAGTGAAGAACATTTCAATAACACTCATAGAGAGATTGGAATGATTGATATATATTTTTATAGCTTTCGTTATCTTTTATGGTTTTTTTACTTAAAGAAAAATCTTTTAAATGTTATGGAGAAGGGCATGGGCATTGTTGAAAACATATTAGGGTTCTTGTCTAGTCAATGAAATAGAAGGGAAGCCTTCTATCTTGTTGATCGATGGGTACTTAATTAACTAGACCATGTTGATTGCAAGACCAAACTTAGTTTTATGCTTAAAACCGTAAGTATATGAGTAGCAATTTATAGTAAAAAGCAGATATCGATCCAACAGGGATTGTGTCTGGACACCCTATCAATTTGACTTACACTTTGTTTAAGACACCGATTTAAACAAATTTAAAAAGATAAGTAAAATGAAGACAAAATCAAGGTAAAAGAAAGCAATACAACCAAAACCAAAATTGTAAGCTGAAACTCGAAGAAATCAAGATTAAAAGATAAGACTTATTGTTATCCTTATTTTTTCCCCTTTAGATTTTTAATTCAATTTATGCTTGGCACAAGACTTCCCAATATTTTAGCTACCCTCTCTCAAGGCGCAACTAAATGTCAACAGTTAAATAATCTAGGATTAACTTCGAGATCTCTCGACATGCAAATCCTTTCCTAAACATTCAACTAAATATGAAGCTAGCTTATAGGCAGTATATCAATATGTTGAAATCTCTTCCTAACACATCAATACCTTTTTATCTATAGGTCTATTAAATGCCAACTCTTGTTGTGCATCTAACATAGATTTGTTGTAGGGTTTAAGCTCAATAGACAACATAAACATTTATAATATTAAATCAACAACCAAAGGTTCACAAATAGTTCAAACAACAAATCTTAAAAATGTTTTAGCCACTCATAATAGAAATAAGTTCAATCATATCCATTTTCTTCAAGCTACAAACATATTGAGAAAACATAAATAAAATAAATATAAGAGTGGTTGTCTTCCTTTTTATCTATAAAAATGAAATTAAAAGCTTGATAACACATTTGATGCTTGAATTCCACACCTAAAGCTTGTGTCTTGGCTTCTTAGCCCTTTCTTTCTTTCTCCTGGCCTAATGTGTTCTTTCTTTGAATGTAGGCCAAATCCTTGTTTTCTCTTGATGGTTGTGCTCCCCTTTTTTCCTTTGCGACTCTAGCCTTTTATACTCCTGGAGGCTGCTTAAGGTTTAAGATAATGGAACTGTGTCGTTTCCTTTACGTTTTATGCTAATTTTAAATGAAGTGCTACGTCCTGAACTCCATACAATGAGGGTATAGAGGTATCATATAACAATCTCTAGACCACCATATAAGGCCATGAATAGTGCTCCTATACGGTGGTCTGGAGAGGCATACGGTGGGCTAGCAACCTATCATATGGCTTTCGGATGATAACTCTCTTGCTCCAAATCAACCCAAACTTATTCCAAATTGTTCCTAATAGTCATGCTCCAAACCTATATCAAATGATCAAGACTGACCCTAAATCAACAACAAATATGAAAGAAACACAAAGCTGATTATGATAAACTAAAACACACAATATAAGTCCTAAAATACAATAGGTTTAACCTAAAATGCAAAGGAATACATGCCAAATACTTAGAAAAACATACACTAATGCATAACTATCAACTTCTCCACACTTAAGTCTTTGCTTGTCATTAAGAAAAATTAAACACAACTAATCAATTCCATCACTTCATTTTCACAAAAATCAAAGCATGCAAACCCATAAATTTAGGCTAACTCAAGTATCAAGCTAATACATAGATCATGACTACTTTTCATTAGTGTGTATAAGCAAACTCAACTTATGAAACCATTGCTCAAAGATAAGTATAAATGCAAAATGAATCTTATCACAGTTTCACTCATTTCCCTCAAGTTTTTTATGGTTCATGTTTTACTCAAACTTCTTATAGGAAACCACACTATCATAGGCTTGCTAATACACCAATTCTTCTCCATAATAATTACATGCTAAAATAGATTAAAAGGACTTTAGTTCAAGTTGTAATGGGGTTACGGTTAAGGTGGGTCAAAAAGGTTTTAGAGGTTCATCATAAGCATTCATAAAGTCCTAAGTGAACAAAGGGATAACAAAATATATTTATGGAATACACAAATGTATATACTACTACTCCACACTTATTTATGATACTAAAATGATCTTTCTTTTTCTTTTCTTTTCTTTTTCTCTTATTTTTTCTCTTTTTGATTTTGTTCTTTTTTTTTTTTGGGTATAATAATGAAGAAATAATGAACAAAATAGTAAGTAAATGCAATGTGCTCAAAGAGTAAAAGCATCACTCAACTCATCTTAGAAAAAAAAAAATTGTATCTAACATTCCCACACTAATGCATCACTTAGTACTGTATTAAAATTATGAGTGGGTAAGCTAATGGGTTTTTAGGTTTTAAAATGGGGTGTTTTAGAAAAAAAAGGGTAAAAAGGCTTAATAGGGGTAGTAAGGGATAATAAAAGAGTAGGTCATTTAAGGGAAGGGATAACACAAAAAGGGCCTTAATCCTTTCTATCTAGCTTGCATCAAATAGATTTAAACTTATTCAAAGTAAGTTTTGAAGGTAATTACTTAAGGAAGCATCACACATAGAAAGAAATGAAATGACTATAAAAAGAAGTCATAAAGGCTCAATTCCTCACATAGGCTCAAATGAAAATCCATTATGCTTATATACACTACCTCATTGCTCAAGTGTCAAGTTCTGAGTAAGCTTATCCAACCAACTACTTTCATCATTCAACATGGTTTACTCTTTACTCAAATAACCTAATCTGAGTTCAAGCATGAATTTAATCTCATTCCAACTAGTATGTTAGAATCTCATGGTAACATATTTATCACAATGATTCAAGTGTGGTTCTACTGCTTACACCAAACAAGTCAAAACAACAACTTAATATGATGCCTAAAACTTATATCCTAAGTAACAAAACACAAACTCAAATGCAACACATCCTAAATGATATGAAAAATGCAAACACAAATGCAAAGACTACCTCCCCACACTTCAATAACACATTATCCTCAATGTGGAAAGTAAAAAACCCCAAACCAATAAATAATACAATGAAATACAAAACACAAAACATAAGAACAAAACAAGAGATTAAGTGTAAGAAAGGCTTTTGGTGGTGTTCGACATTCCAAGGCAGAGAAAATCTTCTTCCTCTCTTCCTTTAGTCTTCCAACAAGCTATGATGCATAACACGCCTTTAAGTAATCATCAAGTTACCTAAACATCAAGAGATTTAAAGGGAAAACAAGCTATAGGTCAAAAAAATTTAAAAACAAAGCAAACACACAAAAATTAACAAATACAAGCAAACTAAAAATAAAAATGCTAAGTTAAGGTCATTAGCTTGACCCTTGGCATGTCAACATTGTCCATTGTCAAATGGATGTTTGATCCCAACAGGAAGCATGCTCAAACTCTGTAAGGAGATTAGAGCAACTTCCCTTGATGTATTCTCCTAATCAGCATGATGTTCCAAAGCTTTGGGGGAGTGGAATCGAATTGCTTCATCATTGAACTCTACGTCCACTCTCCTTTCTGAACATCGACTTTCTCCTAAGATGGTCTTTGTAGTAGTGTAAATGATAAATGTGGAGGCTTGTCATCCTACTCAACACCTTTAAGCTTCAGCTTGCTTGTCCACAGCTCATTCTCTAAGTTAGCACCATACGACTTTTCCTCTTTCTTCTTCTCTTTCTCTTGGCTCACCTTCGTCGAACTTTCATCCTCCCCCATTGTATCATGTTCTTCCTTCCCCATGACAACTGTGATGGCCATTAACTGCTCCCTTGGATTTATTTTGGTATTGATTGGTAGGCTACCTGCATTGCTAGAAGAAAAATCATTAGCAAGTTGACCTACCTATATCTCCAAGTTGTGGATGGATGAAGTGTGGTTCTTCATGATTTGGTCAACTTTTGCCTCTTGTCTTGCAAATTTGGAGCCCAAAACATCCATCATCCTTATCCATATTGCTCTTTAAAAACTAAAATCGGTCTTGTTGAAATTCAAGAGGACCTTGTACATGAACTTAGCCACCTGCATAGTTAGGATTCCACAAAAAATTTGGGTGGTTTTGCCACCCTAGATGGAATAAAGATTGTTGCCTCTTTGCGGTTAGCTTAAATAATTGCCCTGTTCTGTGCCACAGGCTCCCAACAAGAAGCATTAAGCCATGCCATGGCTATCCTGCCCGCATAATTCACATTGAATCTGCATAGTTCTAATAAAAAAGGAAGATGTATCTTGTAAGTTGCTTAATTGCCCACATAATGTTTATAACTTGTCGTTATCACTATTTTTCCCCTTCTAGATTGTTGATTTAATTTATTTTTGTCCTAAAATTTCCTAATATTTTAGCTACCCTCTCTCAAGGCGTAACTAAATGTCACCAGTTAAATACTCTAGGATTAACTTTAGGATCTCTCGTTACGCAAAGCCTTTCCTAAACATTCAACTAGATATGAAGCTATCCTATAGGTAGTCTATCAATTTGTTGAAATCTCTTCCTAATATATTAATATCTTGTTATCTATAGGTCTATTAAATGCCAACTTTTGTTGTACATCTAATACAGATTAGCCAACTTACTCTCTCAATTTGTTGTAGGGTTTAAGCTCAATAGACAACACAAACATTTATAATATTAAATCAACAACGAAAGGTTCATAAATATTTCAAATAACAAATCTTTAAAATGTTTTAGCCACTCATACTACAAATAAGTTCAATCATATTCATGTTCTTCAAAATACAAAACATAAAAGAAAAAAACAAATAAAATAAATGTAAGAGTGTTTGTCTTCCTATTTGTCTTAAAAAATATGAAATTAAACGCTTGATAACACTTTTAATGCTTGAATCCCACGCTTAAAGCTTGTGTCTTGGCTTGGTGACTCTTTCTTTGCTTCTCATGGTTGAATGTGTTCTTTCTTTAAATGGAGGCTGAATCTTTGTTTTCCCTTGGTGGTTGCACTCCCCTTTTTTCCTTTGCAACTCTGGCCTTTTATACTCCTAGAGGTTGCTTAGGGTTCAAGATAATGGAGCTACAACATTTCGTTTATGTTTTATGCTGATTTTAAATGAAACGCTGCATCCTGGACTCTATACGACAAGCTAATACAGGGGTTTGCAAGCCATACGACAGTCTCTAAACATCATACCACGATCCAAACCGCCCTATATGGCCATGAATAGTGATCCTATACGGTGGTTTGGAGAGGCATACGATGGACTAGCAACCCATCGTATGGTTTCTGGACAACAACTCTCTTACTTCAATCTTGCTCTAAATCAACTCAAAATTCTTCCAAATTGTTCCTAACTCAATTTCGAAGATATTCATGCTCTAAACCTACATCAAAATGATCAAGATTTACCCTAAATTAACAACAAATATGAAAGAAACACAAAGATTATCATGCTAAACTGAAGCACACAACATTAGTCCTAAAATACAAAAAGTTTAACCTAAAATGCAAAAGAATACATGCCAAATACTTAGAAAAACAAACACTAATGTACAACGATCAGACCAAAACCCTATAACCTTAGTTCTTTTATTTATTTCTTCATTATCTCTTCACTTTATTAGTGGGTAATTTAGATGATTTTTGTGGTACATTATTTGATATGTTTTTGACCTATTATTTGATATTATTTTTGCTATTCATTAGTCCTTATTGAACTATGGGAGATTTCACCTATGTTTTAATGATGAAAAAACATCTTTACTACGAATGGATTTATTGTTTTTCATGTATTGGAAAGATATAATGGAGAATAGAAGTTCAAAGATACAAATAGAAGCATTGGAGCTAAAATAGTGATTCATAAAAATCATAAGTGTTGCATCCAAGATAAAGGATCAAGATAGTGAATTTGAATATGTTATCTTATCTTTGTCTTTCTAAAGTGTTTAAGGGCTCAAATCATACATATGCATTCATACTTAAATATTTTGCATATAGGTTTCATAATTAAAAGTAAATGTTTTGGTCAAGTTTTTAAAAATCCTCTTGATGAGTTAAAATATTTTAGGGAACTTGTTTAAAGTGTATGTGAGTTAAGTTTTATTGAAAAGAATTAATTGGATGTGTTTTGGGAAGTTTGGATGTACAAGGAGAAGATTTGAATATGTTAAAAACAAGTTTCTAAAGAGATTGGTCAACTAGTGTTAGGATGAGTAGTTTACTAGTGTTAGTTTTTTGAGGGACTGGTCTACTAGTATAGGTAGATTGGTTGATTGGTGCACCATGTTTTGACCTGTTTTTGTGATTTTGTCTAGAAGATAATTGATGCATTAAACATTGGGTTAAATGATGCCATTGTGCTAGACCTGTTGTCTAGTGGTGATGAGTGGTTGGTCAGTGTATGAGAACGACCAACTAGTGTCAGTGATTAATCGACTAATGAACGTGAAATCTATATACAACGACTAATTATTAATAGGAAAAAATGTGTTTAATGATTTTTAACGTATACCAATGGTAAAAAACAACTAGTTGGAGGATTTTTCACTTGTAAATAGATGTTTTATGATGTGTGTAAGACATCCAAGTTTATTTGATTGAGTGACAAGTGAATCAAGAGCATTGTAGTGATCATTTAAGTGGTTTTTGAGTGTGTTCTTGAGGTGTTTTTGTGAATGCATCATTGAGTTTATTGAAAGCCCTTTTTAAACACTTTGGGAGATTAAAGTAAGATATTTTTTAGCTTAGTTTTCTTTTAGGCTTGTTGAATTGAAGTAGAAAGAGTTATTCTTTACCTATAAATGAAGATTTATGTAAGAGTTACCTTTTACCTATGAAACAAGCTTTTTTACAAGGGTTACTCTTCGCTCATGAATGAAGATTTAAGTGAAATTTCTAATAAATTGCTTGAGAGTAGACATAGACAAGGTTAGTGCATTGAACCACTATAATTTTTTTTACCGTTCTCTTCCCTATCTCTTTACCTTAAAAGTTTGTTTTAATTCAAGTTATATTATTATATTTATTGAATTTTATTGTTACATTTTCCATTGTATTAAAGAGTGATTCTTTCAGCTAGGTAAAAGACTTAGAAAATTTAGATTCACCTAATTCACTCTCCTCTTAGGTGCTATGTAGGGTTAATATAGAGGATATAGAGATTGCGTTTTCCCATATAATCTTGGTGCCATGTAGGACTAATAAGTGATATTAGAGCAAGAACTTATATAGTTATATTTCTAGCAAAATAATGAGTAAAAAGATCAAACATGGCACATTTAATATAATCTTCTAGTCAAGAATGTCAAAACATTATCAAAGCTCCATTTTCTAGTGGAAATGACTATCTATCTTAAAAGACTAGAATGATATTCTTTATGATGGCTAAAAATGTAAATTTATAGGAAATAGTGTCAAAAGGATCTCAAATCCCCATGAAAATTATAGGTGACCAAAAAGTACTAAAACCGAAAGAGGAATGGCAAAGTAATGTTAAGAAGATAATATCTTTGAATAGTAAAGTTATAATATACTTATACAATAGGTAGAAATGAATTCAATAGGGAATCTTATGTGAGATTACATAGAATATTTGGTATATTCTATAAGTAATATATAAGGGCAATAATTAAGTAAAACACAGTAAGGTCAACATGTTTACGCATCAATATGCACTCTTCTATATGCCTTATGATGAAAGTATCTCTTCCATTTATATTAGATCTATTGTTATTATAAATGCTCTAACAAAATTAGGTAAGATTTGAGCCAATTAGCCTTGAAAGAATTGATAAGATCACTCATAATATATGAGATGAGGCTAAAAGAGACACAAAGGGAGGAGATTTTTCATAAAAAGGGGAACATCGATAAGGAGAAGATTACTCTATTCATAAAGAAGTCTAAGAAATCCTTAAAGAAGAAAAACTTCACAAAAAGGAGGAACTCTAAGGAAGGTAAATATGATTCTAGGTGTAAATTCTTTAACAATACTTATTTTTGATTGAAATGAATTTGGCAACATGAGATCACAATGCCCTTTCCTCAAATATGGTGAAAGGAATGACAGAAGGGAGAAGAAGAATGATAAGAAGAAGAAAGTTTTAAAAGCCACAGTATGGAATGACACAAGTAAATTGCAAAGTGAAAAAAAAGTGGCATGCATATAATTTATGGCCAATGAATAGGTATTATCTTGTTCCAATTCTTGCAAAGAAAATTATTATGTTATTGATCTTACTTATGATGAATTTTTTGAATGCTTATAATCTTCCACTTGGAAAAAGAAAGGTTTATCTTTTAAGTGCAAGGAAACATTGTAAATTTGGATTCATGCAAACTAGAAATTCAGAGGTTAAAGAATTGCTTCCATAATATGCTAGAATCTAAGAACGTGGATAACAATAATGTATAAAAATTAGTAGATAAAAATGCATCATTGAAAATAAAGTAGATAGTCTTCAAGATTCTTTTCCAAATTTCAATAAGGGAAAGGAAAAGTTAGAATTCATACTAGGTATACAAGACCAAAAAATGATAGATACTAGGACTCAAAATCATTCACACCTACCTTGGCCTCATTACCACATGAAAACTTACAATGGAAGACCTAGGAATTCATAGAGTCACATACATAAGGCTCATCATCATTCATCAATGATTTTCCATTTTTATGGCTATTTTGGACATGTTCAATGATTTTGTTATGATAAACAAAGATGGTAGAACAAGGTGTCAAGAGGTTGGAATCGGGAAAAATTACTAACCCCCAATGATCTAAATTAGTAAGGTACCAAAACACGTTGATTTTTCCTTTTGATTTATAGGTCAATGGATTTAAAAAGTATCTCCAAGATTGAAGGAAAATTACCAATTCACCAAGACATATTTTAAACTAAGGAATGAAGTAAATGAAGTACCATTTGGAGACACAAAAAAAGGAGATACACATTTGCTTTGATTATGTTGTCTTGGAAGTCATATATTTGGGAGGGTGTATAATTTCTTGGATAGAAATATGATTGATTACTATTTGATGTTCTTAAATATTTTTAACGTGATTAGTACTGGTTGATGGAGATTAATTTGACTTATGATATACTCTTGTGTAAATTTTAGAACCGTTATACGTTTTGTACTATTAGTTAATATTTTATGGTTATTTTAGGACAAAATGTATGAATATATGCCACATTAGTTGACCAATGGATAGGCGTGGACTACCAGTGCATATTAGAATACTAATATATAGGATTGGTCAACCATTATCATTAAGTTTAAAACATTTATCTCCATCTCATTAGTTTACCTTTGTGCTATTCATTCTCTCCCTCTCAAAGATCTCTATTTCTGACTAAAACCTCTCAAAATCTATCCTTAGCTTTCATTTTTAGCCTCCTTGCAATTTCAGAAAATTGCTCTTACCTTCATGAATATTCAATTTTTAGTGGCATTTATTAAATTCTTCTTCACCTCTAGTATTTCTTTCTCCGATGATTTCTTGTTGTCTAGCGAGTCTATTGCAATGTTGCAACTACGACTTTTGTCTGATAATTCCTAATCTCCATTTCCTTCATCAATTTTCCATAATTCATCCTTCACTTTTCTAGGGTAAACCTTAACTCTTCTGAGGGATTCAAAATTTTGGCACCTTTTTCATGTAATTATGATTTATTAGAGCAAAATGCATTATTTCTAAACATTCTATAGGATCTATTTCACATCAATTTCAAATTTTTTAAAAAATGTATTTTTTTGTTCTCTACTTATAAATATCCTAAAATTAATTGTGTTTTCATGAAATTAGGAGTAAGATTAGCCTACTTAAGCTCTCAAATGCATCTATTTAGCTCTAATTTAAATTGATTTCAATTTTCTCTAATTTAGGCTTTTAGAATTAGGAGCTTTCTAAATTTTTTTGATATATTAAGGACATTTTTATAAAATTGACCTTTTAAAAGTGTAATTAGGAGCTAATTTGATCATTTTAACATTTAATTTTGATTTATTGCATAATTTTGAACACATATCCATGTTTTAGTTTTGGGGTATTATTTTCAATTATACTTTTTTTCATTCATAAGGCAGCAATTTTATGAGTTTTCATATGTGATTTAAAGTGACTTTATGCCTATTTTGATGCCAAAATGCCTAACTTATGTTCATTATTAATTAAAATGCATGTTTTGAGCTATGCAGACACATTATAGGTGAAAAAACCAAGTTTAGAAGTGATTTTGAGAAGATTGGACAAATAACTCAAAATCTGGTAGTTCAACAGTAGGTATCAGTGGCATCGTTGAACTACCTAAAAACTGTCAATGATAGTTGAGTATCAGGTACTTTAACAAGTGTTATGTATGGTGCTATTGATGTCCTATTAAGCAAAGTTGATGGTCTAACAAAATGCTGTTTCTCTCCAATCCAAGGACAAACATGATCATTCACTCCTAAAATGTCTTAACACTAATTGGGGATTATATAAGGATTGGAGAAGACCATTTTTGTTAGCTCTTTGGTTCCTATTTAAGTAGCCCCTTGTTTTCTTTGTTCTTTGTCATTAGTTTAGGGATTTTCTTAATTTCTTTCATTTTACTTTTAAGATTACGTTTGCAGTTATATTTAGGTGTAGAATACTCAATTTATTTATGTTCTTGTTGTTACTTTCCTATTTGATTTTAGTTTCCATGTTATTTTGTTTGGTAATGTTTAAATACTTGTTAAATATTTGAATATTGTTAGTTAGTTTGTTTAATCTTTAATTTCAATCATCTTTATCTTGTTTTCTTTATGAGTTCCTGCATTTTACTTTTTGTTTTAGTCAATTTCATTATATTTAGTTAGTTTTCTTCGGATTTGAAGATAATGAAGGGATAAATGAATTGCGATTACAAGATTTGAATTAGGTTTTGAATGGGTATTGTGTTTTATGCTAAGGATGAGTTGAAACTCTAATTAAATGCCAAGAATTAGGGATTATGTGTAGGATTGGTCACTCTATTTATGATTTATAGTTTAATTGCTAGGTATGAATTTGTGATTCATAATTGTCCTAATTAGAATCACAAGTAGCAATAGGTTAATTGGTTTTGTAAATAAAACTTAATCAACTTAGCTTGGGGATTGATTCTTTAAATTATATGATCCAAGCTTACAAAATTATGGCTTAAGTTAAATGTTTCCCAGTGTTTAATGCTACTACACCATTAAATCTAAAGATCGTATCCTAGGTTGTTGTGTAGTTAAGGGTGAATTTAAAATCATATCGGATTTGTCTAAAATTAGAGGAACATAAGATGTAAGAGCTTGTATATGTCTAGGCTAACATCTTGGCTTAACACAATTTACATGTTTTTGATGATGAATTATAATTCCTAATTCCTAGAAATATTTTCTGCCTAGCTTTACATTATTATTATTTGTTTCTTGTTATTATTTTTTTGTGTTCATCCACATTAATTTTGTTAGTTATAAATTTTGTTTAATTTTACCTTCGTAGGGATCATTTTTTAATTTAATTTTTATTTTCTTTTGATTAAGAGGTTTAATTAGGCATTTATTATTTGGTGACATGCGACAATCGTACCAAATTTTTTATGTCGTTACCAAGGAACTGATGTTAATGTTTGATTATTTTTGTGTTGTTTCTATTTTTATTTTATTTATCCTTTATCATCTTGTTTTCTGTTTGCTTATGTTTCACATCTCTTTCAAGCTTTGAGAACTTAAAGTGAAAATGGCTTATTTTCATCGCACTCTAAAGGAGCTTATAGTTACAACTTTTAATCCTAATATTCTCTGAAGTAATTATTCTGAAGATAAGTTTGAATTTATTGTTATCTCATGGTTGGAGCATTAAGTGACGAATCTCACATTCCTATTGGAAAAAATAGTGATGAATAAAAGAAAATCTAAGGCATGTGGCTTTTGTTTAATTTCGGGCCATCCAACTAAGATATGTCCTACATTATAGGATAAGTACCAGGTCTATGCGATTATGGTTTCCATGGCCAGAAAGGAAAGTATAATCCTTATGCTCTCGCTTACAATCTGGGGTGGAAGGATCATCATAATTCTATATATGGGACCAATTAATAAGGAAGTAATTTCAAATTCAAATCTCATTTCATATAGCAATAACAAGGTTTCTATTCTCCACTAAGATGATATCAAGGTTAGTCACATTTTCAACTTATGCCTCCATCTTTACCACCACCACCACCACAAGTTGGATGGATGTCATTGAAGGAGATCATAAAGGGTTCGGCTACGAGCACTCTTCAATTCTAACAAGAAATGTAGAGTTGTTTGAAAAAATTAGACAATCAAGTAAGCTAATTAATGAAATTTTTGGGAAACATATAGGCCTGAGTTTTTACAAGTCTTGCTAGCCAACTAGAGAGAGATCATAGGGAGAATACGTGTGCTATTTCATTAAGGAGTGGGGAAAGTTGGAGAAGTCGAATAAGAAGGAGGAAGACTACGAGGAGCAAGTAGAGGAAAAGGAGATGATTTTGAAAAGAAGGAGGATGAAAAACGTCCTAAGGTAAGTAGTACGTCTTTTGGTATTACTAACCAAATTTCTATTCCTTTTCCTAGTAGGTTAAAAAAGGAAGAGGAAAAAGAAGAGAAGAAGAAATAAGAAGAGAAGAAGAGAAGAAGAGAAGAAGAGAAAGCAAGAAAGTAAAAGGATTAGGAGAAAGAGGCATTGGAAGTTTTCTGCAAGATAAAGGTGAACATACATCTACTTTAAGCCATCAAGCAAGAGTCACAGGATGCAAAATTTTTGAAAGAGTTGTGAACGAGCAAGTTGAAATTGAAAGGTGAAGAAACTCCAAAGCCATCGTCTATTTTACTGGGGAGACCATCCTGTATAAAGACTAATGCCATGATAGAGAGTTGACTGTGGAATTTGATGAAGATTTTATCATCATCTCCTAGGCTATGTGACATCTAAATGACTGTGACCTAGTTTCAGGGGGGGTGGATGTTACTAACTTATCAACTCATTCGTGCCATATTCTTGTGATGCTTAAGCTCCCATTTGACCTTAAAGGATATATGAAAAAGGAGGCGAGCTAAAGATCTTAAACAACTATTTGTTAGGATTTTAATGTTTTACATTTGAGTGCTTTTACTTCATTTCATTTTCTTTGTTTATAGGTGTGAAAGTGGATTGCAATATTTTTGGTTAAGGACTTCATCATTCGCATCATTCAAGGGAGTGTTCTTATCCATATTATTATTATTATTCTTATTTGCTTTAAATATTAATGGTGATTTGGGTTAATTGTAAGGAAGATGAACTTGCTTGGCATTCACATATTATACACACTTGATTTATAGTGAATTCAAAGTTATGATTTGAATATTACATCTTCAAATGATCTTGATTATTAGTTGTTTGTTGGTTTTTGAATTCAATTTATTTCTTTGATTTAGTAAACATAGATCAACTCTTGAATGACTTAGAACATCAAATTTTTTCACTTTTCTTTTTCTTTTAAGTGCTTTGCATATGTTTAGTGAACTCCTTGTATAATCTTAAGTGTTTAAGAGCATTTTATATAGTTTGTTGTGTGAATTTAAGAATAATATGTTTAATACCAAGTGTTAAAAAAACATGTTTGTGTTTGTTTTAATAATAGAGCATGTTTTTCACTATAATGACTTTGAATCAATATAAAGATTAAAGTTATGAGTGGTGCTAGTAGTCATTTAAGAATGTGATATAACCAAGTAACCTAGAGTTTTCACGAAAATTTTTTCACCTTTGCCTCAAAAAGTTGGTTGACATCTTAAACAAGCCAAAAGGAGTACGATAATTAGGTAACCATAGGTCATTAATGATAAGGTGTTTACCCTTGTGTTAAAACATTAGATGGTCTCTTAAAAGATGCTCCAAAAGTGAATTAGTGTTTTTTTTAAGTTATTTTAGACAACCTTAACTAGGTTCATATGATGACCTATACGAAATGACTTGAATGCTTGGTATTATGCATTAAGGGTTACTTCTTTACTAACAAATGGTTTTGTCATGATGGAGTTAATATTTGTGTGCAGTAAATCAATGACATTAATTGGTTGATGTTTTCACTCATTTAATTACTTTTGATTGAGATTTTTTAAGTGGAATGTTTAAGTTATTACTTGATGACAAGTAATGGTTTAAGTACGGGGCTATTTGATAAGGGAGCGATTTTATGAGTTTTCATATGTGATTTAATGTGACTTAATCCCTATTTTAATTCCAAAATGCTAAATTATGCTCATTATCCATTAAAATATAGATTTTGAGTTAGAGACACATTATAATGTGAAAAGGTCAAGTTTAGAAGGGATTTGGAGAAGACTGGATGAAGAACTCAAAATCTAGGAGTTCAATGGTGGGTATCAATGGTGCCGTTAAGTTAAGCTACCCAAAACCACCGTTGATAGTCGCATATCAGGTACTTTAAATGGGATCATGTATGGTGTCATTGATGTCTTGCTAAGTACTATTGATCATCTAGAAAAATGCTGCTTCATTATAAATCTTAGGGAAAACATGACCATTCACTCCCAAAATGTCTTAACCCTAATTGCGGACTATATAAGGATTAGAGAAGACCATTTTCATTTGCTCTTTGGCTCCTATTTGGGTAGCCTTGTGTTTTCTTTTTTTCTCTATCTTAGTTTAGGGATTTTCTTGATTTCTTTCATTTCAATTTTAAATTATGTTTGTAGTTATGTTTAGGTGTAGAATACTCAATTTATTTATGTTCTTGTTGTTGTTTTCCTATTTTGGCTTTAATTTCCATGTCATTTCATTTGGGAATGCTTAAATACTTGTTAAGTCTTTGAATATTGTTAGTTAGTTAGTTTAATCTTTAATTTTATTTTTCTTTATCTTATTTTCTTTTTAAGTTCCTGCATTTTATTTTCTGTTTTAGTTAATTTCAATATGTTTAGTTAGTTTTCTTTGGTTTAAAGGTATTAAAGGGATAAATGGATTGTGATTATGAGATTTGAATTAGGTTTTTAATGGGTATTATGTTTTATGCTAACGTTGAGTTAAAACTCCAATTAAATGCTAAGAACTAGGAATTTTGTATAGGATTGACAACCCTATTTGTGATCTTTAGTGCAATTGGTAAGTATAAGCTTGTGATCCATAATTGTTCTAGTTAGTACTACAAGTAGCAATAAGTTAATTGGTTTTATAAGTAAAACTTAATTAACTTATCTTAGGGTTTTGATTCTTTAAGTTATATGATCCGAGCTTGTAAAAATTTGGCTTAAGTTAGTTACTTTCTAATGTTTAATGCCACTGCATCATTAAATCTAGAGATGGTATTCTTTATTATTACATAGTTAGGGTTAAATTTACCATTGTATCAAATTCTCCTAAACTTGGAGGAACATAGGACATAAGAGCTTGTTTGTATCTATAGGCTAACATATTAGGCATAATACAATCTACATGTTTTTGATGATCAATTGTAAATCCTATATCCTAGAAATATCTTCTGCCCATCTTTACAATGTTATTTTTTTGTTTCTCGCTATTGTACATTTGTGTTCATTAGCATTAATTTCATTAGTTTTAGTTTTAGTTTAGTTTTTATTTTTAGTTCTAGTTTATGTTTAGTTAGTGATTAGTGATTATTTTGATTTTTAGATGTGACTTGATAATTTTGTATAGTTAATCTATTTAAAACATTTTGACTTCTCATATTGGGCTTTCTAGATTATATTGTTTCTCTTTATCCTTATGTATAGATCTGTTCTCGATTGGAAAATTTGGTATTTTCTTGTTTATTCTTTCATGTTTATCCTCATAAATGGATTTTTTATCGATTGGAAATTTTGGTATTTACTTGTTTATGTTTTCATGAATATCTTTTTGATGATTCCAAAATGGGAGTTTTGATAATTTTGATGAGTTTTGATTTTTGATGATTTTCAGTACATGAGTTTTTATGACTTTTAGTGATTTTTATGATATTGAGGATTTTAATAATTTTGATAATTTCATCTTGTGTTGTTTTTGAATTTATAAAATGTGGGAGAATTTGAGTGACATTTGACTGATGGGAGCAATATGAACTTTTGATTATATGATTTGCATTTTGTGTTTCTTTAATATCAGATAGATTTAAAAGGGTAGATTATTGAATTAAAGGAGATTTCACCTATGTTTTGATAATGAAAAATTTCTTTACTACTAGTGGTTTTACTATTTTTTATGTATGGGAAAGATGGGATTAAGAAAAAGAGTGTAAAGACACAAATTAAAGCATTGGAGGTAAAATAGTGATTCATGAAGATCAAAGTGTTGATTTAATGATTAAGGATTAAGATAGTAAATTTGAATAGCTTATTCTTTGAAATCTTTATTGTAAATCTTACTTGGTTCTTTTTAAGGTATTTAAGGGCTCAAATAATGCATTTTCATTTGTACTTTGGTATTTTTCATATAGGTTTCATAATTAAGAGGAATTGTTTGTTGGACGTTTTTAAAGACTCCTTTTATAGCATTAAAATGTTTTGGGAAATTTTTTAAAAATTTGTTTTAGTTAAGTTTTGCTAAAAAAAATTGATTAGATGTGTTTTGGGAAGTTTGAATATGTTAGGACGAGGTTTTAATATGTTAAAAAGTGTTTTTTAGAGAGATTTTTCAACCAGTGTTAGGATGGGTGGTCATCTAGTGTGAGTTTTTCCAGAGGGACTAGTTGGAAAATATAGGGTAAATTGGTCATTTAGGGTATGAGATTAGTCAACTAGTGCCAGTGATTAGTTGATTAGTGGATGCAAAATTTAGATATAATGGACATTTTCTAACAAAAAAATGGTTTAAATAATTTTTTATTACATACCAGTGATAACAGACTGCTATTTGATAGACTTTTACCTATAAATAGGTGTATTATGATATATGTAAGGCATCCAAGTGTATTTGATTGAGTGACAACTGAATCACAAACATTGTAGTGATCATATGAGTGGGCTTTTAATGTGCTCTTAAGGTGTTTTTGTGCATAAATCACTGAGTTTTTTAAGAGCCCTTTTCAAAAAATTTGGGTGGCCAAAGTAAGTTATTTTTTAGTATAGTTTTCTTTTAGGCTTATTGAAAATAAATTGTAAGGGCTACTTATCATTTGTGAAAGAAGATTTTTGTAAGGGTTACTCTTTACTTAAGAAGCAAGATTTTGTATAAGAGTTAATCTTCACTTGTGGAAGAAGATTTTAGTGAAATTTCTAACAAGTGATTGGAGAGTGGGTGTAAGCATGGTTGGTGTACTGAACCCCTAAACCACTATAAATTGGTTTACCTTTCTCTTCCTTGTCTTTTTACCTTAAAATTTTTTTAATTTAAGTTATAGTGTTACATTGAGTGAATTATATTGTTAATTTTCCTATTGCATTAAAGAGTGATTTTTTTGAGTTAGGAAAAAGTAATAAAAAATTTAAAGTCATTTAATTTGCCTCCCTAGGAGCTATATTGGGCCAACAAAAAGGATATACAAATTGTGTTTGCCTATATAGTCTTTGATATTGTAATAAAAGAAAAAATATTTGTTTTAAATATGAGGAGGTTAAGACACAAGCAAGGCCCATACTTGTTTGACAAGGGATTGGATAAGTTGTCCACCTTTCAAAGATTCAAGGGCAATGTTTATAATAAATTCATTTGAGCATGATTCCTCTCTTCATATATGCTTTAAGCTTATCTGGGTTTATGTTAAAGTTACAAATTTCATGTTTGGAGGGTTCTGAATGTGAAAAAGTTAGTTATGGTGAATCTATGATAGTTATATAAGCAAGATGTATAAATCATTTAGGTGAAAATTTAATGAAGGGGTGACTTATTGCGTTAAGGGAAGTATGAAAATGAAGGTAAATTGAAAAAATAATCACATGCAAATCCCAAACTCCATTAAAATAACCCTTCCTCCATATTCAACCACAATTAAAACAATCATCACATGTTTAACCAAAACTCAAGGAAACTACTTAAGATGTGTTTAGAAGACATACCTTACTTACTAAAAGTTAAAAGATTGAAATAAATAGCTTAAATTGAGATTGTTTATCTTAGGGAGAGCAAAGTCCCTAAAAAATAAAGAGACCTTTTATTTTTTTCTTAAAGAAGTGTTGAAAATGTTCAAACTTAATAGAAAAAGAGTTTTGGACAACTTACTCTTACTAAGGCTTATTTTGAAGGTATAAGCATGTTAATTGGTTTTCAATCTAAGACCTAAAGATAATTATAACTCTTCAATAAGTAGTATAAAATGGTATCGTCTTTAAATGGATCTGATATGATAATGTAAGTACTAGATCACTTGATGTTTAATTATTCAGACAACTCTAAATAATTAACAATAAAAAGCTAATGAGAAAAATAAATTAAATAAACTAATGTTCAATCTAAACACCAGTTAATGAAATAAGAACTCTTTCAATAATTAAATCTAGCTAATGCTTTGGATTTTAATGGATTAATCAAAATCAATGAGTTAAGTATTGGATAGATTCATGGTATTCTTCATTGTAACAAGATATTACTTATGACTATGCAATTACCTTTTTTTTAAAGCTTAACTTATTTACTTGGTCCTTAAAGTTTATGAAGCTTAAACCTAAGGTTATAAGATACTTAGAGCTCAGTCCAATTCTAAACTTAATTGTGCCACTTATTTAACTTTTTAATAATTAAAAAGCCAATGGTTATAGATTGTTTAGCAATCTAAAAATTTAAATTAGGGGTCTAATTTGAGCAAGATAAACTAAGCATTTAATATGATAAAAATATGCCAATCATGTAATTATAACCCATTTGCTTTTCTAACCTTAGTTAACGTAATTTACGCATACATATTCAATAATAAAAAAATATAATTAAAACACATATTTATTGATGAAAATAAAATAAAGAGTCAACACAAAATAGAAAGGAAATAGTTGAAGAAAATAGATATCCTAATTGTAAATCTACCCTTCTATCCAACATAAATGCTCTTATTAATCCTAGATCACTAACGCAGTTTAAGAAAGAGTAAAAAAAATAAAAAAACTAAACCTAAAGTAGAATCTCTGCTATACGTTCACTTTTCCTCAAAGCAGACTCTCCAATTTTCTTTTTAACTTTCCTTTTTCTTTAATATTTTTTAAGGTGGCTATTAACGTTTTGGAACCATAAAAGCGTTGAAGGCATAGATTTGTCCTTTTTATACCAAAACTCTCCTTTGCCAAAGATATTTTGGGCATAAAATGACACTTAAACCTAGAAAAATTGGAAATATTATATAGGATCATTTATTTATTATCTTCATTGAAATTTTAAATTGCAATATACAGGAACATCAACGATGTTGTTTAGTAGCAACGTTTACCTTTTGAATTTTTGTTGCAAAAAAATAGAGCTTCAAGCAGAGATTAATTGTTTATAACCATAAGCATATGATATAGCTGTAGCTAACATAGATGAATAAAAGTCAATCCCATGAGGACTGTTGGATAGAAACCACTATTCATAAACTTAAAAACTAGACTAATGATTATCAATATTCGAATAAGCAAATAAAACAACTATTAGCACTAAATATTAAAGCAAAGTAATGATCAAGAGTAAATCAATCTTGAATTAAATAGATTTAGGTGAAAATTCCCTAGGACTTTACTATATTGAATTTCATTATAGTTTAATGAATTCCTCTAGTTTCTTATACTAGTAAGGGTTCTTAATTTAGATTATATTCTCTCTTGAGAGATACAACCCCTATTCATAGTTATTTAACCAAAACTCCTTTAAATCTAGAGGACTTAAGAATTTTTTAACTTGTTCTATGAACTTTCTTGATATGTTTTGTAATAACCTAAGAAGATTTTATGGCCTTTTCTTGATTGGCTCATGTTTAGCCCTTTTTATACACGTTGTGATCTAACTACATGTTTCACTTGTTGAATCTCAATGCATGAATAAAATATTAAATCTTCCACTTTTGCTCCTTTGATTAAATTAATGTAAGAACGTGGATAAATCACAAGAAATATGAAAATTCACTAAAGTAAAGATTAATCAAAGGATATTACATCTTATTTTCATCGTACCCAAATCTGTATCCTAGCTCAAAATTGAACAAAGAGTATTAATACAAAAATCATAAAGATAATAATATAGAGAAATGATAATTCTTGTCTCTCGAATCTTTAAAGAATCCTTGTTAAAATCTTGCTCTATCTCTAAAGAGTGATAAAATCTATTCAAGACCAATGGAGAATGACTTCAAAGTGACTTCTTTATATTTCTTGGCTAAAGAATCCCTCCCCTATACTTAAATTAAACATTGTCCTTAATGTTTCAAACATGCAAGACAATGGTAAAATGAAAAAAAGGGAAAGTGATAATGTTGAACCAAGGGAGATTATAATCTTGATTTTGATGATAACAAAATATGATTCTTTACTATTGATTTGAGTTTTTGGTGTAAGGATTAAAGTCAGGAATAATTGGTGGTTTATGTAAAGTGAAAAGATTGAGGATGAAGCCCAAATTTGAAGGAAATGGAAGAACATTATGGTAGCTCCAAGACTATTAGTTAGATGTTTTAAACTTGATTATAGGTTTCACTTGAAGTTTACATATTCAAAGGGCTTAATTTTTACATATTACATATCACATGTTTTTAAAGTTGCATAAATGTTTTAGGGGAGGGGTAAATTAGGTATTAAATTTTTTTCTAAATTTTTTAATATAATCTCATACCAATTCACTTAAATGTGTAATTTAAACAACAATACTAATTTATTGAATTAAATAATAACAATAAATTAAGCAATATAAAATAAATTCATAAAATGTAAAAGAGGAGAGGAAGAGAAACCCAAATGATACTAGTTTGTAGTGGTCCACTTGCCCCTACATCTAGTTTTCAGCACCACTTGTTGAGATTTTACACTATTATAACAAAATAACACAATGGTAGAATTACAATCCTTTTTCAAGGGTCAAGGATAACCTTCTACTCTTCCTTTCAAGGTTAAGGAATAACCTATCACTCCCTTTTCTAAGGCTAAAGGATAACCTTACAATACTATTCTTTTTGAAGTCTCAAGAATAATCCTTACAAAAATTTACTCACAATTTTTACCCTTCTCACAATCACACCCTAAACAATTGTCACTTTTGACTCACTAAGGTGTATATGGGCTCACACAACATTTGAATGAAATGCAACACACAAACTCACAAGTGTACGCAACTCACATGAACATACACAAACAAGCTTAAGATTGATCAATCTCAATATGAGGATACTTCACTATGTTTTTCATATAAAACATAACACACACAACATATATTTATATCTAAAAATCTCAATATTCCTGTTAACCAAAGTTCATATAACATTTATTATTTTTACCATTACAAAACTAGCCATTGCCCAACATTCACAACATTTTCACTGAGTTCGATTGACCTATCTCTCCATTTGGTCGACCTATCTCTATATTCGGTCGATCTATTTATATTCAGTTAAATTATCTCCCCATTCGGTCGATCGATCTTACCAAGTCAGGACCTCTTGCTTCAGCCTAAACTCAGTTCAATCAATCCAAAACCACTTCCATTCACTTCTTGACCCAATTCAACATATTCTATCATAATCTAATCACTATAAAATATTTATTAACACATTTAATACATTCAAATTTATTCATATAACCAAAATACCTTAACATATTAATCTAACCAATGTCTTCATCCATTTGACCTTTCATCAATTCATGCATACCATATATGTATTCATCCATACATTAAGAGGATTTTTACTCACATCAAACATATATAACACCTCTTGATTATGCATTCTGTATGCCAATACTAAACATGATTGATGTTGATTGCAAAACCAAACTTATTTTTATGCTCAAAACCATAACTATAAAGGTCATAACTTGTAGTGAAACGCAGATATCGATCCCATGAGGATTGTAGCTAGACACCCTATCAATTTGGCTTACACTTTGTTCAAGAAACTAATTTAAACAAATTTAAAAAGATAAGTAAAATGAAAACAAACTAAAGATAAAAACAAGCAATGCAACCAAAGTCAAAACCCCAATCTAAAACTTGGAGAAATCAAGATTAAAACCAGAACTTGTCGTTATCCCTATTTGTTCCCCCTTGGATTGTTGATTCTATTTATGTTTGGCCTAAGATTTCCTAATATTATAGCTACCCTTTCTCAAGGCGCAACTAAATGTTACAAGTTAAATAATCTAAGATTAACTCTTGGGATCTCTCGACATGCAAAGCCTTTCCTAAACATTCAACTAGATATGAAGCTATCTTATAGGCATTATATCAATATGTTAAAATCTCTTCCTAACACATTAATACCTTGTTATCCATAGGTCTATCAAATGCCAACTCTTGTTGTACATCTAACACAGATTACCCAACTCACTCTCTCGATTTTTTGTAGGGTTTAAGTTCAATAAACAACATAATATTTATAACATTAAATCAACAACCAAAGGTTTATAAATAGTTCAAATAACAAATCCTAAAAATACTTTATCCACTTATAATAGAAATAGTTTCAACCATATTCATGTTCTTCAAAATACAAAAAATATTTAGAAAACATAAATAAAATAAATAGATGAGTGCTTGTCTCGGTATGGATATAAGATCACTTATGTATAATCCCCATATGTGAAAAGATAGATTGACAAGCTGTGCTCAAAAACTCTA
>JAOXYD010252892.1:0-16284 GCA_028565735.1 Pinacopodium congolense
ACACAGAGATCTGGTGCTAGGGGAAGGCGACAAGACCAACCCTCATCAGTTGAATCCGAGAAGGGATCACATATGGCATAAATTATCCCTGAGTGTCAGCATTGCTCCAAGCGACACAAGGGATAATGCTGGAGAGTTTCAGGTGCTTGTTTGAGATGCGGCAGTGATCAGGACAAGATAGTTGATTGTCCCTGAATGTTATAGGGTAGCAGAGATGAGACACGAGCATCATCTGGGTACCAAGGTAGACATAGAGGTCGTAGTGAAGATAGACGGTTTGGGCAGCAAACCCACTCTGAGACTGTGGATCGACCAGCAGGACCAACTACTCCAGCTCGAGCTTATGCTCTTAAAGCTCGGGAGGATCAGGATGTGCCAGAGGTTATAGCTCATACGATTTTATTATTTAGCACTGATATGTTTGCTTTAATTGACCCTGGCTCTACTCATTCATATATATGTATTGAGATTGCTTTTGATGATATGATGAACTGTGAAAAGCTAGATTATGAGATTTTGGTAACAAGTCTTTTAGGGACTACTGTGGTAGTGAATCAAGTGGTTAGAAACTGTCCGATATTGATTCAGGGGTGTGAGTTTGAAGCAGATCTAATCCATTTGCCGTTTCACGAGTATGACCTAATCCTAGGAATGGATTAGTTATCTTGACATTATGCAATAGTGGACTGTAAAGCTAAAACGGTTAAGTTGATTGGATCAGATCAAGTTGAAGTGATCCTACAGGGTGTCCACTTAGGACCTCTAAGCAATGTGATTTCAGTGCTGCAAGCGCAGAGACTATTGAGAAAGGGATATGAAGCATACTTGGCTTTAATATTTGATTCCAAGAAAGAAGCTAGAGTAGTGACTGAGGTACCGATAGTGAGTGAATTCCTAGATGTCTTTAAAGGTATCTTATGCATCACTGGAGTCACAACACAAAAATTGACAATAGTTTGGGTCTCATTTGTTACCTATATATTCAAACATCAAAGTGCATCCACCCATTGCTTAAATAAGTTCATATCTTGCCCTCAAATAGTAAACAATATAAAAAAAACTCAAACACCTAAAAGATAATGAAAAGGTGTAAAATGTCCTACGAAATCAATTTAAAACACACAAATAACATTTAAAATACCTAAAAACAACCTAGAAACATAGTACGAAAATACACTTATCAGTAGGAGCATCAATTCTGTTACAGAATTGCTAGCAAATTTTAAATGTGAAAAAATGTTCATTTATCAAATAAAAACAAATTTGAAAAGTAGAAATATTTTTATGAATCAACAAAATAATTAGAAAGAATAAACACAGTAATAAATACAGAAATTGAATAACACCCACTCAGAAATTGAATAATAGTTCTTCTAAACATCATCATAAGAAATATGGGAGAGAAAAAAAAGCCATTTAGAATTTTTTTTGTCGGTTGACACAAGCCATTAAAAAAAAACAAGAACAACATAACGAAGAAAATAGATAAAAAAACAAGAGAATATGGGAGAAACCCATGCCTAGCCATAGAAAGAGAGGATTTGGAAGGTGTCCACAGTAACTGGTTGGAGAGGGAGACGCACGAAGGTTGGAGGACCCCAGAAAAGGGGAAAAGTAGCCCTCAAACTTATGACGCCTGGCCATAGAGGGAGACACGAGCTGTAACACCCGAGACATGATGAAAATTAGGAGCTAGATGCAAAGCACATATGGAAACAGGTAGATGACGACAGAGAAAAGGAGAAATGTCAAGAGGGGTGGCGACGACGGAGAAAATGTAACAAAACAAAACCTAGTTTAATTTTAGGGTTAAAAGAAGAGGGATGGGTGAAATAGCTTCAGGTAGTTAAAGATGGCTGGGAAGGTCGGATGAGCAGAATTGGCCGAGTTGAGGACAGGTTGGGTCGACGAGTCTGATGCCACATGTATGATGATGTGGCACCTGGTCCTACGTGTCTGATAATGTGACGATGATGTGGCAAGAGGTTTGAAAAGTTAAACAGTACAAGTAAAAAGATGCACTCCGTTTGGTGCAAGCCACGCCATATCCATTATCTTCTATCAGACGAAGTTCATCTTTTTACCTATACTGCTTAACTTTTCAAACATTTATAACTCAATTAAAAATTTTAAAAGCTTTGTCACTTAACTGAAAAAGTCTGAAAAGGTTGATCATTATTGTGACTGTTATCCCTATTATAAATATATAAGCATGAAGTGATACTTGCTTTAATACCAATTATTGACCTTAAATGACATCTAAAATGGAAATGAATTGGGTGTTTTAAAAATTATAGATTTAAAAATAAATTTGACGACTTAATAATGGTCCTAACCATAATTTAACTATAAATGATAAATATGATGATTCCAAATGATAATGATGTGTGTGGTCTTGTTTTATAAATATGTGTAGATCATAAACTTAATAATACTAAGACCAATTAGGCAAATGAGCCTATCATTTTGTAGAACTATCAATACTAAGAGTCTAAGATGAATTCGAGTATCATCCTATGAGGATTAGAACTACTAATAGTAGTCATCTTTTTATTATATATCTAACAAAATCAAAGAATGATTAATTAATTATTAACTAAACTAACCTAAATAAATAAATAAGATAATAAACAAGTACTTCACACATAGACATAGTAATCTAAAGGACATAGTAATCTAAAGGATTTAGACCAAAATAAAAAAAATCCACTTGAAAATTAACATGTTCAAATTTTATCTCGATTTAATGTTCAACCAAAATTACTTAGACCAAAAAATTCTTTGATTAAATTATACTCTTTCTCAAGTAATATAATTTCTATCCCTTAGTTAATTAACTAGCATCCATTCAAAGTTGAAACCCTAAAAGGATGCATTAATTGGGCCCATGGATTTTTTTGGCAGTTAGGTTTGAATCTAATTTGGAAAACTTATGTAAGTTTATCTCTAGAACTTCATGAAGCCTCTTTATTCATGAATTAATCTATTTATAAAAATTATTTTTCAATCTAAATATATGAAATTAGATATTGAATTGAAATTGATAGAAAAACTTCAAATCCAAATACAATGATATCCATGAATAAATCTAAGGTAAAAATGAGTTTTCATAATAAAAAAAGAATAAACTTTGAACAACAAGTTTTAGTTTGAACAATAAGTTTTAGGGTTCATCCCATATAGATCTTATAAATTTAATTTATAGCCACAAAAATAAATCTAATAATGATAAAGAAAGAACAAGTTAGTAAACTCATTCTCATAGAATCCCTTTCTTAAATCTTCACTTCAATCTTACTAGAAATGTTCTTATTTGCTTAAATATCCCCTTTTAATTGTTGAACCAAAGGGTGATTCTACTTTTGTATTGATGATGACAAAATTGTTTTACTAATATATTCGTGGAGTTTTTTGTATTTGATGATAAAGTGCATGATTGAAGGCCTTGAAGTTAAAGAACATGTTTGGAGTATAATTTAAAGTATATGGAGATTTATGAAAATTAAAAGTGATAGAAAGAGGAGAATTAGATTAAGATGGTTGATAGAAGATCCAAGAGTAATGAATAGATTTTGTATCATAAGTTTTTTTTCCTGTAAGTCTCCTTTTAGTCTTATCATAGTGTTTAAGGGATTGCATCATGCATAATGCATTCATATTTAGTATTTTGCATATAGGATGCATAATCAAGAGTTGTTGTATTGTGATTGTTGTACGTAAAAATCTTTTTGATGTATGGATGAATGCATTTAACTAGATACAAATAATGAATTGGTTAATTTGTGAATGAATGAATGTATGAAGTATGTGGTAAGTCTTGTATGGAATTGTGTGAATTACTTAAAAGATGAGGGAATTCAAGTTGTATTAATTGGAAATTTGGAAAGGATGTCATCATATGAAAATAAAACTGTCAAGATTAATGAAATTTGGTAAATTGGATGAACATAAGTGTGAATTTTTACGTGTTTGTTATATGAACTTGGTGAAAGTTATGTGAGTTGGTTTTGCATTCATCCTTAAATGTATGTAAGCCCCTAAAATACCTTGGTGAGTCAAGATAAAAAATTTTGAAAGCTATTTTTATAAGAAGAGTTTATGAAGAAGTGTATTTTGTTGGGATTAAAAGATTAAGGGTAAATTTTATTGACAGGTTATTCTTAAGTCTAGAAAAAGAAGAAAGTGGTTATCCTTAAGCCATTAAAAAGGAGAAAAGGTTATTCTTAAGCCTTGATAAAAGATTTGTAAACTAACATTGTATTTTTATTCTTTAAATTGGTTGTTGTTTTCTCTTCCCTTCTCATTTATTTATTTATAAGTTATTTTAATTTATTTATACTATCTGAATCATTATTTATTTAGCTTCTTCTTGATTGTTTAGTTAATTTAGTTAATAAGGAATTGAATTTAATCTTTCGTATATTTGAATATGGTTTAAACAAAGAATAAAAAAAATTTAAGCCCCTAATTCATCTCTCTTCGGTGTCATAGGGAGTAACATTAATCTTGAATTAATCCTCTTAAATGGCTTCAATATTATATCAAAGTGATTTTTGAATGAGTTTTCTATCTTTAGATGGCTAATTATTTTCTACGGTTAAAAACTACTAAAAATCCATAAAATGTAACCTATATTGGCATTAATAGCCTATCCCATGGCTAGAGTCACAGTCATAGGAGAGGGGGTGAAATCTAAATAACCAAATTACGGCTTAGGTCATGACTTGTGACCTAAGATCGTGAAACACACTATCCATAACACAATTTCTGCATGATTTCCATTACTTTTCATCCTTTCTTCTACCCTTTAATCCAACGAATTGTCCAATCTTCCTTATAATCATAATTAACTCTAAGGCCTACAAAAAAACCATTTTTGTATAATATTTTGTGATCAATATCAAATTTAATAATTAAAATATTTAAACTTAAAAATTACACAAATGGCCTTAAATCTAAGCCTTATGAGATAAAAAATCAAACTAAAAATATGTACAAATTAAGCCATATCAAATACCCCCATACTTAAAATATTGCTTGTCCTCAAACAACTACTTATATATTCCCTTAGAATAATCCAAAAGCAGTTAAAAATTAATTATACATGAACCAATGCACTTGAACTTAGCTTATATATCCTTACTTAATTATGATTGACATGACTCCATTCATACATAACTACATAGTTAGTCATAGCAACCATTAATATACAACGTCAACTATCCAATTAATTTTATAAAAATCTGTATACAAACTTGTTCAAAGGTCTCTTTAGACCATTAAAATTTTAATTTAAAAGTTACCTAGCTTTTTTATGTAAGGGTAACTCCTTGTTATGAATACATTTGATTACCTAGCTAAGATATTCTTAAAAGCTTATTTGAGAAGCCAACTAGCCTTTTGACATAAAGGTAAATACCTTGCCATGAATACATGAGGTTACTAAGCTAGGTCACTCTCTCAAATGACTATTAATACCACTTTCTAATTTTAACTTTTTTATTGGTACATAATCAGCGAAGTGAAATTTTTATGTTCATTTATTCAATATATTTTTTTATAAAAATTTTAATAAAATAAACTTATTTAACTTAACACCCTATTCTAAATTTATATACAAATTCATATAGAATGTCCTCAGAAACCTAATATTTACATAAAAAGGTCACTAAAAACATGCAATTATATAAAAATAAAAAAGAAAATTTATTATCCACTTAAGATTTATTCAATAGAAACTATGCCAACTATATTAATTTCATTGAAATACAATAATAACAACCAACTAACCATTAAAATTATTTTAAGTAAGATATTTAAAATAGTTACTCTCAAACTAACAACAATTCAAGTGTGTACTAACAAATGTTCTATTCCCTTCGCCTATATTTAAATTGAACATCGTCATTGATGTTCAAATAATATAAATATGAATTAATGATATATAAAATGTGCACATTTATTGGTACGTTTCGTAGTTAATTTTACATATGATATGATCATTTAAGCTCCCTATTATGTGCTTTTTGTGATGTTTAAGTGGTTGAGGCATTTGAAAATTAAAATCACAAAAGGAAGCAAGGTTGATCATGTTCTAGGGAGTATAATGCAGGTTAAACAACGGTGTCGTTATTATCCCAGGAATCGATGTCATAGTCACTTTACATAACTAAAGCATTGTAGTGCTAAAAAATAGCACCATTGTACCTCCCAAGAGTTGTTGTTGTATCTTAACGAACGGTGTGTGTTGTGGTCCTAAAATGCTACAAAATTAAGAATATTTCATGAAATTTCACTAATTTTGATGTTCTAACTCGTCACACTATGGCATTTCCAACCCTATAATTGATTAAACACTACAAATAAAACATGTAGTGTCATCAAAGGGTGCTTAGAGGCATTTACATTCTTTACAGAAAAATTCTAGCACCTACATTCTTAGTCTACTAACCCCAATCAATGTTTTGATTGTTTAGAGGTTAAAGACAACAATATTCAAGGAAGAAGAACTTAAAGGACATCAAAAGGAGATTGGGCCAATGGTTAAGGAGAAAGAAGTGCTTTTAAAGGAGCCCTTATTTCATGATTTTTTTAATAATCTTTTATTCTTCTCCATAGTTGGATTTCATTGTTTCTTTGCATTTTTTTATTTTATTTATATTTAAAGGCAAACAAGAAGCTTTTGCCATTGAGTAAGGAGAAAGAAGTGCTTGCAAAAGAGTCCTCATTTCATGAATTTTCTCTTATCTCCCTTCATTGTTTCTTGTTTTTTTTATTTGTGTTATTATTTAAGGAGTTTAAAAGGCTTGGGCTATTAGGCTAGCTAGAAAAATTATTGAGAGGAAGTTGTATTATTATGGACATTCTAAATCTCCACTTTATTCTCCTCTAGTCTTGTTTCATTGTTTCTTAAGACCTTGATTTATCTTGGTTATAAGAACAAGTATATTTTGCAGTTAAATTAAAGGTAGCTTGTGTGTTTTGATTCACTGAGCATTCTATAAGCTATATTTCCTCCCATTTTGTGGTTTTATAATTTGTGGAAGTATATATGAATATGGAAACTTAATTTGGTGGAAATTTGAGCTCGTTCTTATTCCATTTACCCTTTATATCAAGCTCTTTCTTTATTTCTTTAATTTCAATATGTTAGTTGCTATCTTTAGTTTAGGTTAATTTGTTTTACTATTTATTTTGAAATTATCAAATTGGGAGATTGATTAATAGCTTAAAATTCATATTAGTGTTCACTTTACTTACTTGTGGGAACGATACTCAACTTACTGTTATATTGCGAAAAACAATAGGTACACTTGCCTATAGTTGAGCATAGTATAAAAGGTAGTTGTTTTAATTAAAATTTGCCTTAAGATTTCAATACGTATATACATGCTACGAGACCAACCTTACATAATAAGAAAAGGAATGGGATGGAGAACTCCCATGAATTTCATGTAAGTTGCTTTTTGCCATCCATGCTAACTAAAAGAAGAAAATCCAAACACTAAGATGAGTAAAAGCACAAAAAACAATAAAGAAGAAATTGAATTGAAAATAAAATAAAACCAAATCTTATATTATTACAAATCTCAATGATTGGGTTGCCTCCTAAAAAATATTTTTTAAGGTCTTTTAGCTAGACTTTAACATTAGAGAATGATAATTTTATTCGTATATCCATATCTCCAATCAACTTCTTCAAATGTAAAATGATTCACTAAAAATTTTATGAGCTGCCTACCATTAAATTTATCCTTACACCTCCTTTAGATTGTGTGTTGTACCTTGATAAAAGATCTTGATACTAAATTTCCTATGGGCAATCAGAAATTATGATACTAATAAAATCAATGAACAAAGTTACCTATTATCTTAAATCTCCAATTTAATCTTGAATTATTCCTCTTGGATGGTTTCAATATTGTATTAAAATGGCTTTGGAGTGACTTTTCTCCATTTTCATGGCGATTGGGCACTTTCTAGGGTTAAAACTAATGAAAAACCCTAAAACACAACTTATATTAGCACTAGCGACCTCTCTGACAACTAAAGTCATTGCTATGGGGAGGAGCTAAAATATAAACGAGTCAAATAATGGTCTCCACAACACAAATTTTTCATGATTTCCACTCTTTTACATCCTTTTTTCTTCTTTTCAATCCAAAAAATTGTCTAATCTTTCTCATGATTATAATCAGCTCTAAAGTCTATAAAAATAACGATTTTGTATAATATAATATTAGCAATATGAAATTCAATAATTAAACTATTTAAGCTAAAAAATTACGTAAAATGTGCCTTAAACCAAAACCTTATGAATTCAAAATAAAACTTAAAAGATGTATCAATTAAGACCTATCAAATACCCCTACACTTAAACTATTGCTTTTTTTTTTAAGCAATCACTTTAGAGACTCCCTTATAACAATTCTAAAAGCAATTAAAATCTAATTAGGTATAAAAAACACAAACCAATGCACTTGCTCATATCTTCTAACTCAAACGTGATTGACATGGCTTGATTCATATATAATCACATAGTTAGTTATGACCCTTAATATACAACATCAAGTATCTGATATATATATATATATATATATCCATATTCAAACTTGTTCAACGATGTTTTTAATGTATTAGAAATTTGATTTAGAGGTCGCCTATCCTTTTTACACAAAGGTAAATATCTTTTCATGAATACCTTCAGTTATTTAACTAGGCTACTCTTCAAATCGTGTTTAAGAAGTCAACTAGCCTTTTGATGCAAATGTAAATACCTTGTCATGAATACACCTAGTTATTTGACTAAGTCACTCTTTTAATTACCTACTAGCATCATCCTTTAACTTAGACCTTTTTGTTGGTACAAAGCCAATAGGTGAAATTTTTATACTCATTTATTTGATATATTTTTAAAATTTTTACATAAAAAATTTATTTAATTATACACCTTATTCCAATTTTATATAAAAATTCATACAAAATGTCCTTAGAACTCTGATTTCGCATAAAAAGGTTAATAAACACTTACAATCATATAAAAATAAAAAGTAAAGTTAGTAACCACTTAAAAGTTATTCAATACCAGCTATGCCAACTACATCAATTTTGTTGAAATAAACCAGTTAACGATAAACTAACCATTAAAATTATTGTAAATAAGATATCTAAAATAATTATTCTTATTCTAACAAAAATTCAAGTGTGTACTAACAATTGTTCTGTTCCCTTTAAAATACAAATATAATTTAAATACACAAGTAAATATGATAAAGATATAAGGAAGAAAGGATTTAAAAAAAACATAATTTTTGTAGTGGTTTGGCAAAGACTCTTTGCCTACATCCACTCTCCAAGTTTCACTTGAATGTTTCACTAAAATTAATATTCTTAGAGTGAAGAGAAATCCTTTACAACCTTAATCTTTTTCTTCTTTTGTTTTTTATGTGAAGGTGAAATGTAACCTTTTACAATCTTTTTTGAGTGAAGAGTAACCCTTTCTATATCAATTCAAACAAGATAAAAAAAACTACTTTTATAATTAAAAACATAACTCAAATGTGTCTTTCTTAAAATCTTATCAACTAGGGCTAAAAAAGCATAAAGCATAATCAAGATGAAAGATATACTCTATAAGTCTCTTAAAAGTATTTGAATGCAACATAAATCAATTCCATTTAAATTGAAATCACTAAAATTTAATTTCATACTCAAAAGCACAAAGCTTATATTAAATGCTCAACAACCATAATAAAACTCAAAATCAATTCTCATAAATTTTCAATACTCATATAAAACTTCTTCAACTACTTTTAGAACAAATATTTATAGTCTTACCATCCTTAGAAACTCATTAGAAACCAATTCTAGTCATTACTCTCTCATAAAATGTCATTAGCCATAAAAATGAGCCATTACTATATACTGTCAGGCATACCAATCGACCCCTTGAGTGCACTAGTCGACCAATTTATTTAGTTTTAGTAGACATGAGTCAACCAATAGCCCTCACTGATTGATAAATCTAATATAACAATGTAGTTTTCCTAATCGTTTAAGGTACCATTTAAACATTAAAAAAGATTACCCGAACTAAGTTTTCAAACCATTGATTAACCACACAACTAAAATAGTTAACCGATCTTACATAAAAAACTAACACTGGTTAACTGATCTCTAGCATTGGTAGACCAATGCTTCTGTAGAATAGTTTCCAAATTCTATAAAAGTTTTTCAAACTTAATCAAAAACAACCAAAATTTGTTCTTTTTCATAAAACCTTGACTTAACCAAGTACAAAAAGATCCTTAAAATATTTTTAAACACCAAGATCCTTTAATTAAAATAAAAAGTAAATATTTCTTAGTTTATGAAAAAATATGTAATGTAAATGCAAACTTTAACTTGTTAACATCAGTGACCATCAAATAACATTTACAAACTCATTAAACATTACCTAACCAAACCAATTAACATAATTAACTTCTTTGCTCTTGTGTCATCCTTAAACTAGCCTTTAAATCCATTCTTTTCATTATAATTTATGGTCAAACTCATTTTCCATGCACCTATCTTTAAATGCTTCAACATAAATCAAATCATTAATAATGAACATTTTTTTTATCATCAAAACCTAAAATTAGAACCTCCCTTGGTTTAATATAAGTAATAACCATGGTTTCTTATTCATCAACCCATTTCCCATACTAAAATTTTAATGCATAGCAAATATAAATACTGTAATCATCACTGCATCCAATAATGCAAATAGAATACATTAATTTGTATGTAATATGGTAAATATTTTATCATCAAAACATTTGACATAGTGTAACTTTTTTTAAATGCGCATGAACTGTGCCTTACTTATTTCCTAAACTAGTAATTCATTATCAGGGGGGATTGAAAATGTTTGTCATGCCACCTTTACAACTCTTCCATTCCTAATAATAATATAAACTTCTAAAGAACTTAAGCCTACAGCAAAAAGTTTCATTTCATAATTCCTTAATTAGGTTAGGAGTTATATTATCAATCAGTTTTCAAATTAACAAAGATACCTATTATTTCTCTGCACAAACTTTCCTTCACTTAATCATGTTTATGTTATGGTTCAGAGATGACCACATAACCAGCTTCTACCTTAATGGAATATCAACACCAAATGGTCATTCAATAATATGGGGTCTAAAAACTACTAAACTATAAATTAAAATAATCATGATCAGCTTAAATTAATATGAATACAACCTTTTTTTGTTAACAATGCTTCATTAAAAATAATAATATTAAATGTCAATATTACATTTTAATTGTCATACTGGCATTTATCTTGAGTTCCAAATCCATCCTAATATACCTACCCCTATAATTGCCAACAAATCATCATCAAATAATTTTTCACCTTATTACCTTTATAACACAATTTACCTCTACTTGTAAAGTATATATATTGTGTTACAAATGTTTCATAAGGCATTTCTCTTTATTATCACAAACTAATAAGATCATTCATTTTTATGAACCATAAATGTCAGGTCCAATATGTACTTTTTCATTGTAACTTTAGTCATTGTAGCCTTCAATAATAAGATTAATCCAAAACCACTTATAAAGTATTGAATTTTCATTCCATTATCATACAATATAATAACTTTATAACACCCCTCCCATTATGTATGATAACATTAATTACATTATGTAACTGATATGATACTTATGCGACCTCGAGGCTTAAAGTATGAAAACGTATCACCTGATCTTAAATTGAGACATCCATTTCTTACTGCATCACAATCAACAAATCTGTATCAAAACATACATAGTTATAATTTATAATTCATTCTACCTCAATTTCCCATCAACATAATGACTAATAAAAATATATGATACAGATAAAAACTCTTACCTCATCCTTGTTTCATACATCCTATGCAAATATTAGACATAAATGGAGTTCACACTACTTTCTATATTGACAACAATTCTCTTCACTTTATGCAATTAATAGACAATGTTATTCATATTTGTAATGTAATGCCAGTGCCTACATATCATAACATATTCAACATTTACTGTAATTTTCATACCTTGTTTTACTCTTCCCCCTATTATGCCTCTCTTCAAACCTCTTGTTAGAGTGTTCTTTAACAATTTCAAGCATGACTGTCTTCTCACCACCATAAAAAACTTTCACATATAATTGTCTTCTCACCACCATAAAAACTAGTATAAATGGCTTCACTAGATTACTGTATTTATAAACATATTAGTGATTTAATCAACACAGTTACCTTTAATCTTCCATGAGTGACTACATCTTATCTTCCACTTTATAATTCATAATTCATATGATAGTTATTTCGCACAAACACATTACTCAATACAAATACAGGATATAAATAAAAACCCTCACCTCTTCCTCGATTCATAATTCCTATCCAACTATTATACATTAATGAAATTTATAAAACTTAGTCCACAAACAACATGATGCTACCACGTGAATACTTGTAAGTCTTCAGTCTTTAGTGCCTACAATCATTAAACAATGTGGTGGTAAATGTTTCAATGCAATGCCAATTTGTTCATTTATAATGTGACATAATAAGGAAACATAATACTCTAATCTAAGAGTTTAGAAAAATACAAATCCAATCCAAGATTTTTAAGTACTCAAAGGATTGACCAAAACCTTATAAGAAATAATGAAAATTGATTCAATAATTGGAAAAAAGGTTCTTCTAGAATACAAAGATAGGTATTTATATAAGTTTAAACCCCAAAACCTAATACTATGGGATAAAATTGTCTTTTACAATCCAAATAAAAGTAGAATGCTTAAAAACACATGTTTCCTACATAGAAAACTGTGGCTCAATCATTAATGACGGTTCTAGGTGACTATAATAATGTCACTGTAAGGGATGTTGAAGTCTCATAAGCTGCCTCATAAGTGTGACTTAAACTATGATTTTTTTTAAAGATTGCACAGTTTACTTTACAGGAGTGGTTCAAACTGTGGTTTTTTTATCTTTAATATAGGTTGTGTTTAGATATTAGCGATGTTGTGTGAGAAATTTCATTGATCTCCTAAGTTTTATTTTCTAGGTTTGCGTCAATTCCCTCCACTTGTAAAGAACTTGACCTCAACTTGTGCTCTAGATAACCTAAATTACACAATGACAAATACAGGAAAATATCTGTCATATTGAAAGTTGGACTGATATTACCCATCCACCAAGGTAATTGAATAATATAGGCATTGTCATTGTTCTTCTTCATGATCTTGAATGGACAATACTTCCTTGCCCTCAACTTGTGTTGATTTCTAATAATTCTAGTTTTACTCAAGAACACCGTTACATCATCCCCCTCTTTAAAACCTTGAGCTCTCCAGTACATGTCCATATTAGCCCTATAATTTTCCTCTAGAGGTAGGAAAATCATGATTGAGATATCAAACCTAAAGCTATAGGGCTTGGGTGTAGGTTTTCTGTCAAAATAGAATGGCCTTAGATGTAGGTATTTTATTGAAATAGAATGGCCTTACTTTTTTTTTCTTTCTCTTTCTCTTTTTATTTATTATTTATTGTTTATCATTAATAGTACAAAATTTCAATATAGTATGCTTGGACTAAATTAGACAAATTTTTCATTTTACACCTTGTAACTCTTCCTCAACTAGGCTTGGGCAGAATAGCAAAGCAAGTATAAGTATTAATAGCATACCAAAAAAATTTTCTTTATCTTTAATATGTTTGCTTATTGTAATTGTGGCCAATCAAGAGAATCAATGACTGCATCTTGGATGCATTTTCTAGTAAGAGTACATCTAAAAATTATTAATTGGCTAGTTGTAAATAACTTTAACCAGACTATGGAACAAAGGATTATACTGGACTTACCTACACTAAGGCATTTAAGGTGATTCTCAAGTATCGCAAAACATAATGTAATATGACGAGATAGAATGTAATAGAAAGAAAGAAACAGGGAATGGTTTACTACTCTTAATGATCAAGGTGAACCCTTTCATTCCAAATTAAAGAATTCAAAATGAATTAGATCTTTCCAAGTAGGATTCAAACCTACGACTAGTTAGTTAATAACTGATAACTCTACCATTGAGACATTGAGGAACAGTGAGAGATTAGATCTCAAGAGTTCAATTCCCATTCTAAACCTATGGCCAATATAAGCCCAAGGTTTCCTTCATAACTCCTAGAACTTTTTCGTAGTGTCTTAATTCCATGCTCATTTCATAAGGAACCTTAAAGTGACTCTATTTCATTATATTCCATCTATAGCCCAATTCCATTCATTTAATATCCCTTTTGGTGTCATTGACATAAGTATTTCTAGTCTATATCTTTATATTGTTATATTCTAACTCTATAGATATAAAAAGTTTAAAAACATCATATAATAATCTAGAAATTGCATAATCCAAAAATTCCAAAAGAAAAGAAAAAGGGAGATTTGTTATGATTCTAAAACCTTTTATATAACGTAATATAGTATCCTTATACATGACAATAATCAATTCGATCATAGTGGCCTGACTCCATTATGCAAATCTAACCACATTCTTTTTTAGGCCCTTTGATCCCTTCCTTCTTGAAGCCCTAGTTGTTGAAGGAATCATGAAGAAGGCATCAACTACAATAGTATTTATTACGAGGTAGCTCATAATGTTCATATCAATATATTATATGCCTCTACATTTAGCACTATATAGACTCCATACAATAGTCATTCTAGCTCTACCATATTCTTTTTGTTTAATATCTTTCGGAATAATCACAAATACTTTCTTGATTATAGATCTACTACCAAAAATTTAATGTGAAATCTTAGCATTTTATGTGTATTCCTAAATAATCTAATTTCTCAATTATTCTACCATTTCATTTTACTAAGTTCCATATTAGTTACATCATCCAACATTTATATGTTTTGATGCAACAACAGGATCTAAGGTTCCAACATATACCCTAAAAGGATTATAGCATGTTTAGGGTGCATCAAAAAATGAACATAACAAATGAATTATTATAATGTTACTTAATGTAAAAGATTTAGATAAATGGGTAATTTGTTTTTTTCGGCATGAACATACCCCAATAATTTGGCCATATCTTGGTCTGTATATCTTCAAATTAGATAACTAAAATTGTAAATTAATCTAGCAACATAGATTAACTTTCTTGAAGTAACTAAAATTTCATTGTACCTATAATGTTTTTGAATTCTAGCTTGAAGTGGAGTTATGGCTACTGTCCCTGTTTTCGAACAACCTGTAGTGTTTTGGGTATAATTCCCGAAATAATTAACCAAATTGCACCCTCTTGTATTTTCATAATTTATCAAATACCTCCTATATTTTTAAAAATATCTCAAACCCTCTTGTATTTTAACAAAATTATTAAATATCCCTTAAAACAAGCCCTGACCAAGGTTAGATTTCTAACCGGTGGTTACGATTTTAAATCGAAATCGAAACAGTTACTAATAGTTTCGATTACAATTAGACTAATTTAAAAATCGTGAACCGACGGTTAAACCGGTAGTTTATTCGCAGTTATAAACCGCTGATCAATTAATTAAAAAATATTTTTAAAAAAATAAAAAATAACTTTATATTAAAAATTATTTTAAAAATTTTATGTAACTTTGTGTGAAATTTTGTTTGATATAAAGATTTATTATTTTAAAAAATAAAATAATTGTGAATTGTAGATGAAATATGTTACTTGAGAGAGAGAGAGAGAGAATTTGTAACTGTTGTGAGAGAAATTGTATTGATAGAAAAATATATTTATAATTATAGAAAAATATTAAAAAATAAAAAAAATGAAATAAGCATTGGCATGTGCCAACGATTTAACCAGCGGTTATTTCATTTTATTTTATTTTCTATAATTATAAATATATTTTTCTATCAACACAATTTCTTTCACAACAATTACAATCTCTCTGTCAAATCTATTATTACAAAAATGTCTTCTCAAGAATAATAAGTAAGGGAAAACAAGTGGAGGAATAAGGTTTATATGAACCAAATTTTTCGTTCGGCATCAATGATACACAATTTCTACCTATTGATGTGAAGGTTGATGACGATGAAGAATATGGCGGTGTACAAGAAAGTCAATAATCCAATTCTATACCAAAAGCACTAAAACCTTCGATTAAATCGGATTTACATTCCTACTTTCTCACATATCCAGATCCATAACCCAATTCTTCATACTTGACCTGTAACCCAGTAACCTCTATACC
>JAOXYD010252901.1:0-16283 GCA_028565735.1 Pinacopodium congolense
TAATTAATCTGGTAATTAACTTAAGAATTCCAAACATTTTCCTCGTGGGTTCGACACTCAGAGTCTGAAAATTACTCAACTTTATTACTTGTTCGATAGGTGCATTTTCCTTTTGTCACGTTGGTTTCCGCTTAATCTCATTTTGGTTTTTAAAGTAAAAACTGTTTAAAGAACTCCTATTAACCAACGAACAACAACAAGTCAGACCTTAAGGTTTTTCATTGTCTAGGTTAAACCTTAACGTTTTAGAAATGTTCAAAAAGAACCCTAACATTTATGATACGTTTAAAAATAATCATGGTCTGATTTTCCATTAAGATGTTCGTTATATGACACGTGACAATTCCATGTGTCAATTTATGATTGGTCTAAAAAATTGTAGGTCCCTTTCATTTAGATTCCTGTTCCCTCAAGAATGTGGCATTATTTCTTTAAGTTTTTTAATCAAAATTTTTATGAGCCCGTACTAATTTGACTTTTGATATTTCTCCGACACCTACCTCTCGTAAGAATATTTCTGGGAGAAGCCTAGTATCGACAATAAGTTTTGCAAAATGGTTGAGAAAGGCTGTAGTTTTTGTAGGAGCAAAATTTAGTGTGGGTGGAGTCACACCTTGGACACTTAGGTGCTACTTCTAATTGGGGTAGCTTCGCTAACATGAGGAGTTAAAGGGAGGGAACGAAGATGGAGATTTTCATTGCTAGTGGCTAATAGTTGATTTGGTTGTTGCAAAGAAAAATTATTTCTTAAAATATATCATATCAAAAGAAATACAATTTTTATGTGGTATATTTTAGCTAGGAAAGATGACAAAAGGAATATGAATAGTCATCTTTTCAATATGCTTCTTTTTCTTGATTTTAGTTTTTGTTTCATTTTTTAAAGGAACAAGGAAGTTTATGGATGGAAGTTAGGATCGAGCAGTTGAAGTCTGTGTGTGCGAAGAAGACAGCAGGAGTAGCATCATTTTCTTTTGTTCAAAAACTTAAAGAAATGACATTACATTACTAAAGAAACAAGGAAATCCAAATGAAAGGGATCCACAAATTTTTTAGACCAATTAAAAAAATTACACTAAAGTTATTTTTAAATGTTTAATAAATGTTATGGTTCTTTTTGGACATTTCTAAAAAATCAAGTCTTACTCGAAATACTGAAAAATCTTAGGGTTTAACCTGTACATCACTGAAACCTTAAGGATAATTTAGCACTTTTTGCTAATAACTAAATTATACGACTAAATTAACTAAACTACTTAATTAATGTAAAAGATCACAAGAAGTAACTAAAGGTTGGCAAGTTAATTGTTGTTATATTAACTTTGACTAGGATTATAATGGTGGTTTAAATGGATATCAAAGGCATCATTGAAGATAACTGTTAATCTTCTGGAAAAATATCCACATTTTGCCAATTTCATACAAAAATTGTTATTTGAGTATGAACCTAAATTTTAACCAAAAACACACATAAATAGGGTAATTTCATATTAGGATAAAGGTGAAAACATGTAAAACCATGCCTCAAAAGTCTATATACTATATCCCTATCATTAAGCAGATGGGAAGTTTGGTTGACTAGTTCAGGTGACTAACCGACCAATGGTTCAAAGAAATAAATAGTTTTCAACGTTTACAAATAATTAATATGCAACTTTTCACCAATAAATAGGTGAATTAAGTGTGTTTTACACTTCAAGTGGGTGTAGAAAAACAAGCAAGTGAATTGAAATGTTTTAAGTGTTGTTTTCAGAGGATTGGTCATGTTTTAGTTAAATGTTTACAAATTGTTATTGCATGCATAATTCTGTGTCTTAGAGAGATCTTTAAACACTTGAAATTGGTTAAGTGAGACATTCTTGTAAGGCATTTTTTGTGTGGTGGTGCAATTGAGAGCTTAAAATTGTTTCAGGGTTACTTTAGAGCCCATTAGAAAAGGAAAGTGTCTGATTATATGGGTTACCCTAAAGCCTATGAAAAAGGAAAGTGGTTATGAAGTTATTATTGATAGTAGAATTCCCAACAAAGAGTAAGGAGTGGACATAGGTGTAGGATTAGACTTTAAGCCATTATAACCCAGTTTATGCGTCTCTTTCTCTTATCTCTTTTATTTTCAAATATATCTTATTTCAATTATAGTATATTTTTTAATTTATTATTTAAGCTTTTGCATTTATAATTTATATTACATATTGATTATTGAATTTTTTATAACTTATGCATTATATAGTTTTTAAGGAGGAAATTTTTAATTAGGTGTAAAAGAGGTAGAAAATTTTGGTTACCTAATTCACCTTTCCTCTTATGTGTCATATGTGGACCAACAATACTCATCTCTATGTTTGAACAAAACAATTTTTATCATTTTTACTAATTGGTTCTCATATATAGTCTTAGTGATCGTAAACTTATCAAGAACAGTAAACTTCTTTAAATAAGCATATGTATCCATATCTAGAAAAATCATTAATAAAAGTTACAAAATATCTAAAACCATACATAATGGTGAATAAGGATCACAAATATCAATATGGATAATTGATAGGGGTAATTTATAAATGATTTTATAAAATTTAATATGTTTTTACACCTATTTGTCTATGAATTTGTCTTATTTATTATATATTTTGATTAAATTGTAGGTTTATGTTCGTTCAAGGGATTTAGTGTTGAAAAAAAAATAAATTTCAAGACAAGAGGCATATTTTGGTTAGCTTGGATGGCTATGAAGATGATTCATCAAACAATTTCAAGGGAATCCTTTATTCCATTCTCTTTACTTTTCTATGTTTATTTATGTTATTTTAACATTAAGGATGACATTTAGTTTAAGTGTAGGGGAATGGAATGGGATATTAGGTTAGTATGCACTTGCATTGTTAAAAGTTTGAAAGTGATTAATTTGGATGATTACTTGGAATAATTTTAATAGTTGGTTGACTATTAATTGGTTTATAAATAATTTCATAAATAATATAAACAATTTATAAAGTACAACTTAAAATTAAAGGAGTAAGAGAGAGAATACATATGCTAATTTTATAGTGATTCAAACTCTTGCATCCCCTTTCTAATAACTTATAGAGAATTTCACCATCACATCTGATAGCAACTTAATGACTAAACTTACAAGTATACAGGGTCAATCGTAGTACGAACAAGGTCGATCCCATAGACACAAGGTCTTATTGTTATTAAGTCAATTCTTATCACTATCAAACCATTAAAGAAGAAGGGAAATACAATTAATAGATTAAATGAAAAATTATTAACAAAATCAATTAGATGCAACACTAGAGCTCGGGAGTCGCTTAATTGAATTCAACCATTGATATTGATATTAGTTCCTAATTTCTTGAGTGCAATTGGTTTAATAATATCCTAGAGCTTTTCAAAGTTACTAGGTTGTACCTAATTAAGAATTAACCAATTCTCAAGGTTTAATAAATTAACTAGATCCTTTAAGTAACAATTAACGCAAAATAATCAAACTGATATATTTCTTTATCATTTTAATTATCTCTACCTTCCTAGATCTAGATTTATACTTCTCCTTTCAATCCTTTATATAAACCCTAACAAGAAAATCATATGATGGCCAAGCATATAATTTGCAATAAATACGAGGAAACTAAACCAAGAAAGATAATGGAAAATTCAATTAATTAAGAAAACTAACATCCATAATCAAAAGTATCATTCAATTAAGTTGCATCCCTAACTCTAAATGAAGAATTAGTTACTCATAATAAAAAGATAAAAATAAACATTCAATGAAATTCTAAATGTAAATAATGAGACAAAGGAAAGATAAGAAAATAAAAACTCATCAGTTCTTCGCTTGAGATCCGATAAAAATTGCTTCTTCCTCCATTTGATTTCTTAAGAACTCCAATAAAAAATAAAATGACTCCTCCTCAATCTCCTATTAAAAGCTAACATCCTTTTCTTTGAGCTTTAGTTACCATAAATCTCTTCAAGTAAATCTTCTAGTCTCTCTCTTGTGATCAACTTCCTCTTTGATTAAGATTCCTTAAATCTCTTAATGTCCATAAATCTCTTCAAGTAAATATTTTAGTCTCCCTCTTGTGATCAACTTCCTCTTTAATTAAGATTCCTTAAATCTCTTAATTTCCTGCAAAGCCATAAATAAAACCCAATAAATGCTAATTTTCTAGAAACTAAGATAAAGATAACAATCTACTAAAATTAAATAAAACAATAACAAAAATCAATAAAATTATATCTAAATCCTATCAAATTAAGGCTTAAACTATATAGAAAAACAACCATATCAACATCTCTTTTTTATTAGGCTTTATTGTAACCTTTAAAATGACTTATTTTTTCACTAGAATTAAGTATAACCTTTATAATAGCCTACTGTTTCAATAATTAAAGTGTAACCTTTACAAATTCACCTTTTCAAATATACTCTCCTCATAAACACCTTTAAAATATGTCACTCTTTAACTCACTTAAGTGTTTAGAGTCTCATAAATAAACTTGTATGAATACATACTTGAAGCTCACTAAATTTCACAAACCAACACAATACAATACTAAAACTCACAAAACAAAGCTCATAATGCTCAAATCACTTTCATGAATCCTTCAATACCTTATTAAATGATAATAACACATATAAAACATCTATTTATAGGAAAATAGCCTCTTAACGATTTATGAATGTTACCTAATTTGTTGTAACCACATAAATTAACTTATCCTTCTAAAACAATCCTTACCACAATCGATTACCTTAACCTTAACCTTAACCTTAACCTTAAAAATTTATCCTAATAATTTTGACATCATATTTTCACATACTTTTTGGCATAATCACATACATTAATAGATTCCAATCTCACAATTCATCCTATCTTTTACAACTACTTCATTTTACATAACCTTTAATAAATACATAATTGGTATGAGCCTTAACATATACACATCACACTAATTCCTAAAACTATTTTAGCGAATCAATTGGATCTTCAAAAACAATCCACACAAAAATCCTCTTAATTATGCATCCTATATGCAAAAAACTTACCATAAATGCATGGTGCATAATGTGAGCCATTTCAACACAATGGAAAGAACAAGAAGAGACCTATAATAGAAACAACAAAAAACCTATTCACTTATACTATCTTGGATCTTTCATCTACATCTTGATTCAATGCTCATACTTTCCTCAAATTTATCTTTAAGCATTGCCACTTTAGTTTCAATGTTTCATTGTAGGCTCTAAAATATGTTTCTCAACTTTATAGCTCTAATATGAACATCTATAAACCATTTCCATGATACTTATCTTTTTAACACATTAAACTTACTAAAATCATTAGTAGTAATATTTTGTTATCATCGAGATAGAGATGGAGCTAATCTTGGTTTAAAAATCTCCCTATTTTTTACGATGACAAAATCATGTGATGTTAAAGCCATGTATCAAGTAATAGCGCATATAAACTAAGAAACATATATAAACATTTTACTTCCATTTAATTTAATATCACACATTTTCTCAAACTTTTATAATCATAAAAAAGTTCATACACTAATGATCATGACAACATCAAAAAACCTTCCCTAATGTCATTTAAAATTTTCAAAACCATTTGAAAATTTTCTCAAACAAGCTCCCCCTTTTATCTAACATTAAGAACATCCTTATTTCAACTTAAAACACTATGCCATCAAAACTCATAAAGCCAAGACAAGTACCAACTATCCAATATCACTTAAGAACTTCAAAAGGGACATTCCCCCTTTATACAAAATCAAAAGCAACAAAGAAACCATATTACAAATTTAAATTCACTTAACATCACATAATCATCATTTGAAAGATGTAATCATTTTGATGATACCATAATTAAACTATTTTAAAACTAATATCACACTCGCAACTACACATTCTTTTCAAAATCTCAACAATTATCACAAAAAGCATAATAATCATCAAAGTTTCAATCTTAACTAGCTCCCTATAAATTAATCAAAAATCAGCAATTCAACAAGTTGCAAAAATTTACAAATTCAAATTTTAACTAACACAAAATTGTTAAAAAATCAACTCAAATTTTTACAAACTTCCTTAAAATTATGACTTCCCCTAAAATCATGTATTGCCACTTTCCAAAAATTCAAACTTACATAAAAAGGAGTAAGATACATGAAGTAAATCATAACTACACATCAATTTTGTAATCATAATTTTCATTCAATATTAAAATTAAATTTATTACAACTCTTACCTAAATTGATTAAGGATCATTACTCTCCTTAAATTCATGAATTAAAAAGACATAATATAACATCTAACACTCTCTCTCCCTTTTTAGAAAGAATCATAATGCAAGAAGTTATCAAGGATAACAAAACTCAAGGGTCAAATTCAATTTCCAAAGCCTAAGACAAATAGGTTCCCTAAAATTTATGCTTTAAGATTTATTAAAAAACACAACAACATAAGACTTCGAAATATTATAGTTTCTCAATATTGAAGGCAAATACATTATAAAATTATCAAAGTTCATCAAAGCTTCAAAAATTATTTCAATAACTCAAATACCATCAATGTCATCACATCTTATGAAATTCTAACATTCTAACTAAATTCAAGCATTTATTTTAAAAAATTCAAACTCCTTCTAAGGAAAACAATTTTTAAGTTTAGAGGCATCGAATTTATCATTTTTTTCCCTTTATTAAGCTAAGAAAGTGTATAAAAATTCAAATCATGAACCATGAATTATCCTAAAACTAAAAGTCATGTGTAAGTCATGAACCATTAAAATTCAAAAGATATCGTCATATCTTAGGAAATTTAATCACTACAAAATGCATTTAATATCACATACAACATAAAGGATGTAAATAAAGTCTAATATCAAATAACCTGATGCATTATTAAACTTCTCAAAATTTTTCATAAAATAAAAAGTAATATAGGATCAATTTGTAAAATAAAAGGTCTATCTAAATTATCAAACCTCTTTATTTAGTAAACAATTATGTAAATTCCTTTTTTTTATAAAATCATTAAAAACATCAAAGCTTCCTTTCAATAAAAGCAATAATTTTTCTTTCATTAAAAAAATGTAAATGTAAATTTCTAAGATAATGATCATAATGGGTATCTACATACCACATATTCAAGCAAAGTTGGAAAAAAAATTACAATCAACATACTCCATAAAAGTTCTACAATTTCTCTCAAATGTATACTTACACATAATTCTCAATTTCCTAATTATTTAAAATCTAGTCATATAGGAATAACATATCATTCAAAAAGCTTTCAAATAATGAAACAACACTTAAACTATTGAAAGGAATCAATTGTGCATTTGATATACCAAAGGCATTACGTTAAAATAATCATCCATAACATCGAACATTATTCAAAACATTAACAATCATTCAATTTCATCAAAGTAAAGATGTGCCTCCTTCTTTCGTATATCACCAATTTCTTTTCTTCCTTGGTTTAATTGTATTCCTTGCTGATTTCCTTTTTTTGCTCTTAAAGATGCCCTTGAGGGATGTTTAAAAAAAATCTAACAAATCTTTGGTACCCATGCTAACTTGAGTCCTTAGGAGTTATCAACCTTTCTACCATTAAAACTCTTGAAAAAACATTCCAAGAACTTGGTTTATCATAATAAAAACATTCTACATGTCCATAATGTTCACAGTAAGTGCTAAACGAAGGTGCATGTGATCTATATGCATTTCTATAACCATATTTAAGTCTAAATTCATTATGGGACGAAGCATGATAGTTTTGCCTAGGTTGAAAATAGGAACTCCTAGCATCATATCTATGTTGTGGCATGTTCCTAGGTATTATATCACTATAAGCCATGTTTTGATGAATATGAGGCCTAGGATATTATTAAGATATGCTTCCAGAATTTTGTACATGATACAAGAAACATTAAAAGAAGATGGCCTCATTTGCCTAACATATAAGCCTAATTGCATCGTGTGATGGTTGTGCGTTTTTATAAAATTATGCCTTTTTTTTAGTCCATTCACTTCCTTCCTCGATTTAGGCCTAGATGTATACATGAATGCATGGTGACTCCTCTGAGGTTTGGAGCTAGAAGATGATGGCATATATATATATATATATATTCTTCTAATAACTTCTTTCCCTCTATCAAAGTAGTCTTACTAGTTAAAGTTCTATTATCACTATTGTATCGTATCCCATGCCTAACATTTATAAACTTTTATGCTCCTAGCATTGATTCAAATTTCTGATTTCCTTTAGTATATTTCACCAAGGATTCCTTAATGGATTCTACCACTCTTTTTAGTGATGTGCTTTCATGAACCAATTTATGCTCATCATTCTCTAATTTTAATTATTTCTTCAAGGATCTATTTTCCTTCACCAATCTTTACCTATCACACTCATTAGTAATCTTTGATCTACTTCTTTTCTTAAGGGTTTATCTTCAAACTTGCCTACATCTAACAATTTCAAGGTGTCTTTAGTGAACAACTTCTTCCTTTTCCAAGTCGATTCTTTCAAGTATTCTACTAATTCATCATAAGAAAAATCTAAAACACAATCATCTTCTTCGTGACCTAAAATTGAACAAGTCAGTTCATCATCATTATGAAAGAATTTAAATAAGAGGGTATCTCTTCATGTCCCACAAACCATGTGTAGCTAACTTCTTCTTTAAAAGGCTAAGACTTCACTTCTTTAATATGGTGGGTACCTTTGTATGTATATAAACTACACAATATCTCATTAATTGAAGTACACTTTGAAAATTTATCAAACAAATTCGTATTTAGCACATAAAGTAAAAAATGCTTATTATTGTTATTTAAAGAAGTTAGTTCCATATTGTTGGAATCTCATTCCTTTTCCTCTTTAGGAACTTTTTGTCCATTTAGTAATTTTGTAGGAATGAGATGGCTTTTAAAACTATCTTCCATAAATCTATATTTTTTTCTCATTGTGAAAAACGTTTTTAATTTTCTAACTCAAATATTCATCTTCACTTAACAAAGGAGGTTTATTTATGTCTTAACCCAAAAGTGAAATTATCTTTAGTTATTAAATTTTTAGAATTAAACTATGCAAGAGCTATGCTCTGATATTACTTATTGGCCTTATGGCACATAAAATGGGGGGAGAGGATGAATTAGGTTCTAAAAAAAAAGACTTCAAAGTTAAGGAATCTTAAGTACACAAACTTCTATTATGTGGAAGCTAGACAATTGTATAACCTAAATTCACTAAGTTCTCTAAAAAATTTAGAGGAAGGTAAATAAACAATTTTATAAGTAATATAAATAATTGCATAAAAAATATAAATAACTTGTCAAGTAAAACTTAAAATTAAAGGCACAAGAGAGAGAATACACAAACGAAATATATAATGGTTCAGAGACAATCTCTTTCTCCTACATCCACTTCCCTACAACTTGTTAAAAATTTCAGTGTGATGTCCCTTTTTCAATAGACTCTAAGGTAACCCCTACAATAACTTACCTTTTTTACTATGGTTAACCTTTACAATAAACAACTTTTTCAATATGTTAAAAGTGTATCCTTCACAAATTCACCTTCTTAAATATAATCTCCTGACAAACTTCTTCAGAATATGTCACTCTTTGACAAACTTAAGTGTTTAAAGGCTCACAATCAAACTTGCATGAATGCACACTTGAAAACTCACAAAAATTTCACAAAACAGACATAATACAATATTAAAACTTATAAAAGAAAGTTTAGAATGCTCAAATCCCTTTTATGAATTTTTCAATCTCTTCTTAGATGATAATAGTAGTAATAAAACATCTATTTATAGGAAAATTTTAGCCTCCTAACCATTTATGAATGTTACCTAATTTTTTAAAAAATTATTATAATTTTCTTATTGCAAATTGAAATGTTGGAACCTGATTTATGCTTAGAATGGTCGACTTGTACTTGAACTAATTGACAAGTACATTGCACTGATTGACCCTACTAATTCTAGAATAGTTTTTCAAACATAAAAAACACATCCAATTAAATCCAAATCAATTCCTAACACATTCCTACGTATCCAACTCATCCCATCGCAATTTCTAATATCTCTAAACAATTCTTAACAATCATTCACACAACTTAACTTCTTATTTTAACACAATCCTTAACACAATCACTAACATTAACCTTAGAAATTCATTCTAACAATTTCAACATCATCTTTTCATATACTCTTTAACAGGATCACATACATTAACAAATTCCAATCTCATAATTTATTCCATCATTTACAACTACTTCAACTGACATAAACTTTAATTAATTTACATAATTTATCTTCTTTTTCAAGCAAGTCTTAACACAAAAACATCTCGCTAATTTTTAAAATTATTTTAGTGAACCAAGAGGTTGTTCAAAAACCATCGATATAAAATTCTCTTAATTATTCATCCTATATATAAAACACTAATCATAAATGCGTAGTATATGATGTGAGCCCTTTCAACATAATGGAAAGACCGAGAACAGACGTACAATAGAAAGTATAGAATAAAACTTATTCACTTATACTATTTTGGAACTTTCATCTGCCCTCTTAATTTGACGGTCATACTTTCCTCAACCGGATCTTCAACCATTGCCATTTTAGCTTCAATGCTTCAATATAGGCTTTAAAAGGTGTTACTCAACTCTACTACTCGTACATGCATGTCCTAATACGTTTCCATAGCACCTATCTTTTTAAATCATTAGTATTAATGTTTTTTTCACCCTCAAAACAAAGGTGGAACCACTCTTTGTTTAACATAAATAAAGTAATGGGTATGAATGCTAAAATGGAACATAAAATATCACAATTTTGACCTACATATCCAATTCTTCATTTTATTCTAATTTAATAGATTTTTTAACTTTCCACTCTTCTTAATCTTTTTGCTATAACTTCTTCTCCACTTGTCCTTTGGCATTAACATTTTTTATGGAACTTAATAATATTTTGAATGGAACTTTTTTCTATAACTCCTTCTCTACTCTTTATTTGTGCCCTATAACTTGATAATTGATTTGGAATTTTATAACTTGATGTTGTAATTCTTTAAATTGATTCCACATCTCTTCCAACTCCAGAGGTGCATTAAAATGCTTAGTAAAGTCCTACACAACATGAACAATCATCTAAAGCAACATAAGCAACATCTTATTCAAGAATTAATCTAATATGCACCTAAATCACAAGGAATTGCCTCTCTTAAACCCGGAATAATCGTGATGAAACCATGCCTAGAAGATGTATAATTAGGTCATTTCAAAATATGCTTGTCAGAATAAAATGAAGCATAAAACATACTTGTCTAAATTAATAGTAATTCAGTAAATTTAAATAAGGCAAGATAGAGTGTAAAATACACTTGACAAAGTACCTTTGAACAAATTTGTATAATGATTCGTATAGAGTTAATTAGAAGCTTAATGTGGTGTATGAAGGATTTTTTATATTTATATATGTAATTTTGTGTATGTTCGGTCGTGTCATAGTTATGATTAAGATGGGAGATATTGATTTTGTTTAATTGCAATGATTTGTTTTTTTAGTACCCAATCAAATTTTAAATGCTTTTGAAATTATTCTAAAGGAGTATCTAAGTGGTTGTTTGAGGAAAAGTAACATTTCAAGTGCGGGAGAATAATGTATTAATATTCAAAACTATGTCTTGAATTTTTATTCTTTATTTTGGTTTCTGTCTCTGTAATAATCAATACATTTGTTTTAATTAGTAAAATTAAGGGTTAAAAATTTTCCTTTGTTAATCCCTTAACTCTTTTCATTACAGATGCGACCAATCTCTCGTACTATGACATGCAAGATTTATTATTTATTAGAATTTTTTTACTAAAAACCCTTCCTTTAATATAAAAAGAAGTTTGGAAAATATTAGGAGTCAAACACATTTTATTTAAACCTTATAACATGAAAACTAAGCTAATATATTTTACATTAAAAAATAACTTTATATTAGATTTTTTATCATAAAAATGACCTTATTTATTTAAAACTCATATAGAGTTCATATTCTATCTAAAAGATGATATATTAAATATGCCATATAAAATAATTTTAAATCTAGTATAAAGGTTTAAAAATATAAATACTACAAAATTTGTGTTCACTTCTTCATTATTACTAACCATCAATTTCAAGTCATCTTTAATTGACTATATCCTTGATATGAATCCCTAAATTATGGAAACAATAAAATTTGAAGCTCAATTATGCAGCCATCAGGAACCTGATTTGGTTGTAGCAACATTAGATTAATGAATGATATAAGCCAAACAGTTACCTTATTATTCCTATTTTTCTTTCCAAAATTCATGTTTTAAGATTTATTATTTTTTATGACCCTTTTTTTTACAAAGAAGTATCTCATATTCTTTATGATACCTCTAGAGATCCTTACACTATTAGTCTGACCATGTTCTTTAAATGAAGGTTATTCAGTATCTTTACCTTTGGTCTTTCTTGTTATCAAAACTATTTGTGCTACATTCTTTAATTTTTCTTCTTTTATTATACAACGGGTAATAAGGAAATTAATGTCCCAAGCCTCATCTTATGGGTTATAGGTGGTAATAAAAACATCAAACCTTGAAGAAACTATGTTTAGAGCTTGGTGAACAATGCAAACATTAAAAAAGACAATGTTTAAGGCTTTAGGTTTGCTCTAAAAATACACTATCTTGATGACATATTCTCCCACTCCCCAAAAATTTTGTATGTCATAAAATAAGGTTCTTTTAAAAGAGTTCCAATTTGAGAATTTAAAGAAACATTATACTTTTGAGAACTATTATTGAGAAAATATCTTACAATAATTGTCTCACATAGTCCATTCATCAGATATTCATCAATGAATCTCTTAATGATTAAATAAAACATCTTTTGTGGCCTTTCCTAAGCTATGAATCTTTTTATTTTTTGTACTAATAGATGTGGGAATGGAAGGTATTGATCCTTATGACACTTTGGATAGGTTGAATTGGATATAAACAAATTTCTAAGGTTCTTGCTACTATCAAGAATAACTTAAACTCAATTATAATATAATTAGTAGGAAAGAGAGATTGCAAACAAATTTATAATGGTTAGGTAACCAAATCTTTTCTACGCCCACTCTTCAAGACACTTCAGGATATTCCACTAAAATCTTCCTTCTAAGGGGTGAAGAGGAATTCTTATACAACTAATCTTTCTTGAAAGTTAATAAAAACCTTGTACAATCTTCCTTTTAAGGCGAGGAGGAATTTTTACAATCTTCTTTCACTTAGTAGAGAGAAACCAATCAAGATACACAATCCCTAAACAGAAAACAAAATAAACAATATCTTATATGATATAATCAATGGCACTTAATAATCATAATAACCACTTCGAATGTTCTTAAGATAAGCAAATATATATATATATATATATAATATGTGTGTGACTTTAATACCTCTCTCTAGCTATCCATGTATTTAGTTGCTCCAAAGCTCTTGATTATACAATCTTTATTACTATGGAGTACTTACCATCTTGTGCATTCCTTCTCCTTCATTCCTTCTTTAACTTGTCCTTCCTTCCATATCTTATACCTCTTTCCCTACTTTTCATTCTCGTCATTCTAGTTTGCTAGTTTCCAACCTCTAACTGTTGTTTTACCTTACCCTCCTTCATATCCACCTTATCTTTATATTACATTACAAAATCCTTGATTTACTCTTTTTTTTTCTCCTTTGTATAATAGTGCACTTTCCTACCCAATTACCTTATTTGGTAACTATTTTAAAAATATTTGTTACTTATTTTCCCTCTTTCCTTATTAAGGTACCTTTGTTCAACTATATAGCATAGAAGCTCCCTCTACCCTTTGGTACTCAATCGGCTACTCTTTCTTCCTCCTTGGCTAACTCATAATCTTCCTTAGATGTTGAAGCTCCTGTCACTTCCCCTCTCAAGAGAACCTAGTGATAGGCTATATGGTATCCCATTCTAACTAGGGTACTCTAAGTTAATGACCTCCTAATAATAAAAATGGCATGAGAATATTTTCTTCTCCTATAGACATACTTAGGCAAGAAGATGCCCATTAGAATGCCATCATGATTGGTCAATTTTCTAGAAAAAACCAAATTTCTGGCTATAAGGAAATGGGCATAGTAGCATGGGGTAAGTGGGGGTTGGTGGAGGTTCTTCTAAATAGAAATGGCCTCCTCCTATTTATGTTTCATTCTAAGTCTCATATACAGATGATCATAGAACCTTGCTATTGGTTGGTTTATAGCAGACTTATATTTCTCCGTAAGTGGAAATCGAGAACCAAATTAGAGGAGATAAAGCATATCATTATGAATCATGGTTCTTAGTCTACTGTTAAAATATTACTCTACCCTAGGTCTTAGCTACTTATCTAGCCTGATAAGGAGACCCATTTTCATGGATGAAGTTACTTCCTCTATAAATAGGTTAAGCTATGCAAAAAGTTGTGTTAAATCTAGTTTAAGACAAGCTCTATTAGATAAAATACCCATCTTAAAACTAAAGGAGGATGAGGAGTTAGTAGAACATGAATTAAGGGTTTATTACATGTTTAAACCAACCCCAATTTATCAAGTCAAGAATTAGAGACCTAATGGTAAAAAATTACCCACAATCACAAATTTCTACTAGCATTACTTTAATTTTTTTATCGGTATGAAGCTACCTAGTGAATATGTTTTGTTCACTTTATTACATTACACATACACTTTTCATTCATTAAATTGCAACATACTCTAAATTCCCACAACAATCCATATGTAACAAAATTAAAAACTTGATATCACACCAAATGTGACTAGAAAACATGAAATTCACATAAAACATAAAGAAGAAAAAGAAAATTTTGGGTCAAATTTAAGTTAGAAATCATTCATAAATTGTTTAATGCTTGCAAAATCAAAAACATTGCTGGAATTAAAATACCATAATTAATAATCAGATATCAATTTCAATCAATCTACGATAAGATATCTAAGTTATTCCCATTGGACCCATAACAAATCAGATGTGTTAATATTAGATAAAACATGTTCTGTTCAACTTGAATTTCAACTCCCCCCCCCTCCCTAATACTTAAATCAAACTATTCTTAATTTGGAGGATCAAAACAAAAAGGTTGCGAAGTGTAAAAAAGGAATGGAGAAGGGCACTCCCATGAATATTAAAGTCCACTCTATAAGCTTGAGTGTAGTGACTTTGAGTGCAGTCCATGTGGTTAAAGGCTTCAAGAAGTTGATGATCAAAGCTTGTTATTTGATCTCTCCTAAACTATATATATTTTGGGTATGATTTAATGATGATTATATCGAGTTTTATGGGAAAATAAATATGATTCATATGCATATTAAGTTAAATTTTATTAATGGGATGTTACTTATATTTTTCTACATTTGATCAATTTTTAAAGGACTTTTAGGATTAAAGAAGATGTTAACTTAATTTATGAGCACAAGCATTGAGTGAGGAAGCTCTATACCAAATTTTATAGTAAACAAATGAACGGCGAAATAAATATTGTAAGAATATTGAAAGGAGGAAAAAGTTAGAAATTAGCTTAGGGACCATGGGTTAAGCCATACATTGTGGCTTATCCTATGGAGAATGAGCCGAGAGAGTCTATGAGGCAAACCATACCCTGTGGATATGTCTACCTTAGCTTGCCTTTTAAACCTATTTTAGATATCTTTTGAAAAACTTTTACCTCTAGACATCTCTTAGTAGCCATTAAGAGAGAAAAGATTAATACTAAGCCATCTCAAATTATTTTTACATAAGACTGGGGGAGAAGTTGGATAAAAACACAAAGGTTATAAGAACATAATTGGTTTTGGCATCAACTATCATCAAACAGTCTAGGAATTCAAAAGCTAAAACCATGAGCCTTTCCATTCCCTATCTTTTTATGATTTTTTATTATTTTTCTTAGGATGTTTAGAAACTAAACTTCTTGCAAGATTTAGGTTATTATGAACCCTAAGATGTAGTATAAAATATTTTCTTTGATTTAATGCAGTTTTTCATATCATTCTTAAATTGCCTATAAATGTTAATTAAATTTGGTTTTTGAATTGACTGTTATTATGCAATATTCGATTCCAATATATGATTTCATATGTTTATGTTGAACCAAGGTGGTTCTAATCATGTGTTTTGATGATGACAAAACATTACTCTTACTAATGTTTTAAGTGT